>JAYMSF010001874.1:0-11185 GCA_036897335.1 Silene vulgaris
ATACCAAACCAGCACCTCCGATTATACTGCGTGGACAACCAGAAGCAAGAGGTAAGGAAAAGGACTTCTCGAAAATTTGGTGTTTCAAATGTCAGGGTTTCGGTCACTTTCAAAGCGACTGCCCTAATAGGCGGAACATATCCTTGAGGGAAGCTGTAAGCGTCCGCGATGAATTGTACGATAAGATGATTGAGGAAGAGGGTTTGTTTGTAACTAATGAGGAGGAGGAGGAAACAGATGAGCCTTTAATATTCGATGCTCCTACCTACGATAACGCTTTGGTATTACGCCGGATGTTGCATTCGAAGGTCGAGGCTAGGGATGAAGCCCAACGGGAGCAGTTATTTCAAACCAAATGTCAGATTAAAGATAGATGGTGCAGTGTTATAGTAGACGGTGGCAGCTGTACTAATGTGGCGTCAACAGAATTGGTGAATAAGCTAGCCCTAACCACATTACCCCACCCGAAACCTTACTCCTTACATTGGTTAGATAACGGCAACAAGTTGAGGGTTGCAAAGCAGACTCGGGTGAACTTCGTTATGGGTCCTTATGAGGATGAAGTCTTGTGTGACGTAGTGCCTATGGACGCGTGTCACTTATTACTGGGGCGACCATGGCAGTTCGATAGAAACGTTCTTCATCAAGGGAGAAGCAATGTGCTTTCTTTGATAAAAGACGGAAAGAAGATTATTCTGAAGCCCATGGCACCAATGGGCATTCGTGCTGCTCATTCGGGTCAAGAGAAAAAAATCTGGGCAGGCCTTACTTGCTAGTGAAAGGGAAGTGGAGCAAGTCATTCAGGAAGGGGGGCGCATATACGCTCTCTTGGCAAGGGAACGTACAGACTTGTTACATGTACTCACTGGTAACAGGAGCACAGAAGTGTTAGACAAGCTACTGGAGGAATTTCAGGATGTGTTTCCGGAGGAGCTGCCCGAGGGATTACCCCCCATACGGGGCATAGAACATCAGATAGACCTCATTCCAGGGGCACCTTTACCCAATAAGGCAGCTTATCGATGCAACCCAGAAGAAACGAAGGAGCTCCAGCGACAAATTGAAGATCTGATGGAGCGTGGTTATGTCCGGGAGAGCCTTAGCCCTTGTGCAGTACCAGTAATACTTGTACCCAAGAAAGATGGCTCATGGCGTATGTGTATAGATAGCCGTGCTGTCAATAACATCACGATTAAGTATCGGTTTCCTATTCCGCGGCTCGATGACATGCTGGATGAGTTATACGGTTCCCAAGTATTTTCTAAAGTGGACTTAAGAAGCGGTTATCATCAGATAAGAATGAAGGAGGGGGATGAGTGGAAGACGGCATTCAAGACCAAACAGGGACTCTACGAATGGATGGTTATGCCGTTCGGTTTAACCAACGCACCGAGCACCTTCATGCGGCTGATGAATGAGGTATTGAAAGCTTTTATTGGTAAATTTGTTGTTGTCTATTTAGATGATATATTAATTTACAGTAAGAGTTTAGAAGAGCATTTGGGGCATTTGCGAAAGGTGTTTGAGGTACTACGAGCTCAGAAATTATATGGTAAGGCCGAAAAATGTTCCTTTTTGGTCGATGAAATAGTATTCCTAGGCTATGTAGTATCAAAGAATGGAGTTTCTGTTGACAAGGGTAAAGTGGAGGCTATCCGAAACTGGCCTGCTCCCTCAAGCGTGACTGAGGTCAGGTCCTTCCAAGGGTTGGCTTCTTTTTATCGACGGTTTATACGGGATTTTAGCACTATCACTAGTCCTATAACCGAGTGCCTCAAGAAAGGCGCCTTCTCGTGGAATACAGCCGCACAGCAGGCCTTCGAAACAATCAAACAGAAATTGTGTGAAGCACCCGTACTTGCACTGCCAGATTTTTCACAACCATTCGAGTTGGAATGTGACGCTAGCGGAGTCGGTATCGGGGCAGTTTTGATCCAGAATAAACGTCCCATCGCCTATTTTTCAGAGAAGTTGAGTGGAGCAAGGTGTAATTATTCCACTTATGACAAGGAATTTTACGCTATTGTTCGGGCGCTGAATCATTGGAGTCACTATCTTCGGCCTGGTCACTTCATTTTACATTCTGACCACGAATCATTAAAATATATCAATGGTCAACAAAAACTAAACCCAAGGCACGCCAAGTGGGTCGAGTTTTTACAGTCATTTCATTTTTCGTCCAAATATAAAGAAGGTAAGAGTAATATTGTGGCAGATGCTTTGTCTCGAAGATATATATTATTGTCTACTCTCGAAGTTAAACTACTCGGCTTCGAGTTACTCAAGGAGCAGTATGCGGTGGACGTTGATTTTGGGGAGGTTTATGCAGATTGTGGCCGTGGAACATGTGGGGAGTATCAGCTGCAAGACGGATTTTTGTTTAAGGGAAACAGGCTCTGCGTTCCAAGGCACCCAATACGGGAATTGCTAATTCGTGAGGCGCATTGCGGTGGTATTGCTGGACACTTTGGTTCACAGAAGACTTTGGAAATATTACAAGAACATTTTTATTGGCCTAAAATGTTTGGTAATGTTCAAGAGATAGTAGGCAAGTGTGTAAGCTGCCAATTAGCTAAAAGCCGTTTTAAAGCAGGGGAATATCTGCCGCTGCCAGTGCCTGACCGTCCTTGGGAGGACGTTTCGATGGATTTTGTGCTCGCTTTACCTCGCACACAACGAGGTATGGACGCGATCATGGTAGTTGTCGATCGGTTCTCAAAGATGGCGCACTTTGTTGCCTGCCACAAGACAGATGATGCAACTAACGTGGCTGATCTTTATTTCCGAGAAATTGTCCGTTTGCATGGGGTACCGAGGTCCATTGTGTCGGATCGAGACGTGAAATTTTTGAGCTATTTCTGGAACACCTTGTGGAGAAGAGTGGGTACAAAGCTATTATTCAGTACCTCGCATCACCCGCAAACAGATGGACAAACAGAGGTCACCAACCGCACACTGGGTACTTTACTCCGTGGCTTGGTGAACAAGACTCAACGAGACTGGGATTTGAAGTTGGCCCACGCGGAGTTCGCATACAACCGTTCGCCAACTTATGCTACTAAGCACTCTCCGTTCGAAGTGGTTTATGGAGTTAACCCCTACTTACCAATTGATTTGCTTCCATTGCCCAAAAACGAGTTAGTGCACAAGGATGCTGAATCCAAGTTAAAGTCTATGCTGAAATTGCATGAAGAGGTTAAAAGGCGAATTGAGAAGGTGAATGCAGCTTACAGAGAACGATCCAATAAGCATCGACAGGCACGAGTATTCAGCCCCGGTGACTTAGTTTGGCTTCACCTCCGGAAGGAGCGCTTTCCTGGTAAGCGTAAAAATAAACTCATGCCCCGTGCCGAGGGTCCATATAAGATTGTCGAGAAAATCAATGACAATGCTTATAAGCTGGAGCTACTTGGGGACTACGGGGTGCATGCCACTTTCAATATAGGTGATCTTTCACCTTACTTCGATGATGATGGGTTGGCGGAATTGAGGGCAATTCCTTCTCAAGAAGGAGGAGATGATACAAGTGCAGTAGATAACATAATCCTTAACTCGAGTCAGGGGCAGGGGTCGAACTCGAGACCTATTGATATGACCGCATATATTGGAGCTAAGTTGCATTCGGGTTCTGGCGGTTTAAGTGTACTGTTGAACGGGGGCCCAATGATAAGTTGAAAGGAGCGGGTTCAAGGAATGCGGTCCAGTAAGGAAGTAATTTCATAATATCATAGTCAGAATAAAATTAATTCCAAGATTTGATTTAAATATCTAGCTTGGCAATTAAGTTAGGAATAAGATTTAATTATTGTAGCTTATTACTTAAGTTAGGAATAATAATTATTATAGTCATATTATTTTGGCAGTAGCTATATAAGGGACGTTTGTATTAGGTTTTCGGCATTCAACGTCTTAATAAAAATTCCAGAAAAATCCGATCAAAGTTTTGATCACAAACCCGATTTGAGATTGTAATTCAAATCTTCGTCTAACAAACAAACGAGGTAGTTTGTTCGTTGGACACCATTAGCTTGTATTCAAGGTCGAATCACAAGCTAAATATCGGTTACAAGTTTGTTAAATTCTGTTCACTCGCCGCGCTTACTGTGCAGCGATTCTAAGTTCGTTAAAAGTTCGTTAAAGCTTCCGCTTTTGTATCATCTGGTATCAGAGCTTCGGCTCTTGATCCTTTGGTCGAGATGGATTTTAGCGATCCTGAGTTTATGAATAGCCTCCGTAGGGCGTTGGAAAATATTCATGAGACCAACCCACGGTGGCAGCCAAGGCGTGGAGAGCCTGTCCGGGCTGTTGATGAGTTTAAAGTTACGGAACTGCCAGAATTCGACGGGAGTACGGATCCAGAGGATTACCTGGAGTGGGAGCGCAAGATGGAGCGCATGTTCGAATTCAAAGACATTCCTGACGATAAACGCTGTAAGTACGCCATCTTGAAATTAGTTAAAACTGCCTCCTTATGGTTTGAAAATTTGAAAGATAGGAGACGGCTAGAGGGTAAACAAAAATTGAACTCTTGGGATGACCTTAAACAAAAGATGAGAAAGAGATATGTACCCAGAACCCATAAAGTCGACTTGTATAAGAGGATTGCGGAATTGACTCAGGGTAGTTTGTCGGTGGCTAGCTATATTGCTGAATTCGAAAAACTCTCAATGATGGGGGCAATAGAGGAAATTGAAGAACAGCGTATGGCTCGATTTTTTAGAGGGTTAAATCGAAATATTGCTCATGTTGTGGAATTACAAACGTATGCGACTTTCGATACGTTGTGTAATTTGAGTCTAAGGGTTGAGGCTCAGCAAAAGAATTCACGGACAGGCGCGAGTACTTCATCCAGAGATTCGTCATGGGGTAAGTCCACTGCTCAAAAACAAATTGCAGCAAGCCCAAGTGTAAACGTGGGCGCCAAAACAGCAACCCCAATAAATTCTCGTGAGCAATCAGAGGCGAAAGGTAAGGACAGGGACTTCTCAAAGATTCGCTGTTTCAAGTGTCAAGGATTCGGTCACTTTCAGAGTGATTGCCCGAATAAGCGAAACATAACTTTGCGGGAGGCCGTGAGTGTTCGTGATGAATTATACGACAAGATGATCGAAGAAGAGGGATTGTTTATCATAAGTGGCGAGGAGGAGGATACTGAGGAACCTTTAATTTTTGATGCTCCTATTTACGATACCAATTTGGTATTACGGCGAATGTTGCATTCAGAAGTTGAGACGAAAGATGAAGTACAACGGGATCAACTTTTTCGAACTAAATGTCAGATTGACGGTCGGTGGTGCAGCGTAATAGTCGACGGCGGCAGCTGCACTAATATGGCATCGTCAGAATTGGTGAATAAATTATCCTTAACTACTACTGCACACCCAAAACCATATTCATTGCATTGGCTCGGGGATGGAAATAAGCTGAAAGTTACAAAGCAGGCTAGAGTAAGCTTTGTTATGGGTCCATACAAGGACAATGTGCTGTGTGATGTTGTTCCAATGGACGCCTGTCACCTACTCCTTGGGCGTCCATGGCAGTTTGATAGAGACGTGTTACACGAAGGCAGAAGCAACATCCTCTCGTTGATTAAGGACGGGAAGAAAATCATTTTGAGACCCATGTCCCCTGTTAACTCTCGGGTTGTGAATTCTGGACATGAGAAAAAAACCAGTCAGGTGTTGATTGCAGATGAAAAGGAAGTCGAGCAGGTTATCAAGGATGGAGGGCGCATCTACGCTCTAATTGCTAGGGAGCAAGGAGACTCACGTTCAGGTTTATGCAGTGATGCGGGCAGAATGAAGGTTGACCAGTTACTGGAAGAATTTCGGGATGTTTTTCCTGAAGACCTGCCGCAAGGACTACCCCCAATACGGGGAATTGAACACCGTATTGATCTTATTCCAGGGGCACCTTTACCCAATAAAGCTGCATACCGGTGTAACCCGGAAGAAACCAAGGAACTGGAGCGTCAGATCGAAGAGTTGATCGATCGTGGCTATGTGCGGGAGAGTCTTAGCCCTTGTGCAGTACCGGTAATTCTAGTACCAAAGAAGGATGGCTCGTGGCGTATGTGTGTCGACAGTCGTGCAATAAATAACATCACCATCAAGTATCGGTTCCCTATGCCGAGACTCGACGATATGTTAGATGAGTTACATGGTTCCCAGGTATTTTCAAAAGTCGATTTGCGAAGCGGGTATCATCAAATCAGAATGAAGGAAGGGGATGAGTGGAAGACGGCTTTCAAGACAAAACATGGCCTATATGAATGGATGGTCATGCCTTTCGGACTGACCAACGCTCCTGGCACTTTTATGCGGTTAATGAATGAGGTACTGAAAGCTTTCTTGGGTAAATTTGTCGTTGTGTATTTGGATGATATATTAATTTACAGTAGAAGTTTGGAAGAACACTTCAGTCACTTGCGTCAGGTGTTTGAAGTATTACGGGCTCAGAAACTATATGGTAAGGCGGAGAAGTGTGCATTCCTCGTTGATGAAGTCGTCTTTCTTGGCTATGTGGTGTCTAAAGATGGAGTGGCGGTAGACAAGAACAAGGTGGAGGCCATCCGATCTTGGCCTGTTCCTTCAACAGTAACTGAGGTAAGGTCCTTTCACGGTTTAGCTTCATTTTATCGTCGCTTTATACGGGACTTTAGCACTATCACTAGTCCTATAACCGAATGCTTAAAGAAAGGATCTTTTTCGTGGAATATGGCCGCGCAAAAGGCTTTTGAGGCTATTAAGTTGAAACTTTGTGAAGCTCCGGTACTTGCTTTACCCAACTTTTCGCAGCCATTTGAGGTAGAGTGTGACGCCAGCGGTGTCGGAATTGGGGCTGTTTTAATTCAGAATAAGCGTCCCATAGCTTACTTTTCCGAAAAATTGAGTGGGGCCAGATGTAACTACTCCACATACGATAAGGAATTTTATGCGATCGTTCGAGCTTTAAATCACTGGAGCCATTATCTCAGACCTTATCATTTCATACTACACTCTGACCATGAATCATTGAAATATATCAACGGTCAGCAGAAGCTAAACCCAAGACACGCGAAATGGGTTGAATTTTTGCAATCTTTCCAATTTTCATCCAAATATAAAGAAGGAAAGAGTAATATCGTCGCCGACGCATTGTCCCGAAGGTATATGTTGTTATCTACTCTTGAAGTTAAATTACTCGGGTTTGAATTGTTAAAAGAACAGTATAATTTGGATGAAGACTTCGGTCAGATTTATGCGGAGTGCAAGGCTGGAACGTGTAGGGAGTACCTGGTGCAGGATGGATTTTTATTCAAGGGAAATAAATTGTGCGTCCCGAAGCATCCGATACGAGAGTTACTAATTCGTGAAGCGCACAGTGGAGGTATAGCTGGTCACTTTGGCTCGCAAAAGACGTTAGAAATCCTCCAGGAGCATTTTTATTGGCCCAGGATGCTTGGGAATATACAGAACCTGGTCGGTAAATGTGTCAACTGTCAGCTAGCTAAAAGTCGTTTCAAGGCTGGCGAATATATGCCCTTACCTGTACCTGACCGACCTTGGGAGGACGTCTCAATGGATTTTGTAATTGCTTTGCCTCGCACTCAACGAGGTATGGATGCTATTATGGTAGTCGTGGATCGATTTTCGAAGATGGCGCACTTTATTGCATGTCATAAGACGGATGATGCGGCTAATGTAGCTGATCTTTACTTCCGGGAAGTGGTTCGGTTGCACGGGGTGCCACGGTCCATTGTGTCGGATCGGGACGTGAAATTCTTAAGCTATTTCTGGAATACTTTGTGGAGGAAAGTGGGTACAAAATTGTTGTTTAGTACTTCGCATCATCCACAAACGGATGGGCAGACAGAGGTGACTAACCGGACGTTGGGTACTTTGCTTCGAGGATTAGTAAACAAGACTCAGCGGGATTGGGATATAAAGCTGGCCCATGCGGAGTTTGCATATAATCGTTCTCCGACCTATGCAACTAAACATTCTCCATTCGAGGTAGTATATGGTGTTAATCCATTTATGCCAATCGACTTGCTGCCATTGCCAAGGGACGAATTCGTTCACAAGGATGCTGATGCCAAGTTAAAGGCTATGATGAAATTGCATGAGCAAGTTAAGCAGCGAATTGAGAAGGTGAATGCAGCATATAAGGAACGGTCCAACAAGCATCGGAAACCACGAGTGTTCAGTCCCGGTGACTTGGTTTGGCTCCACCTTCGGAAAGAGCGATTCCCTGGGAAACGGAAGAACAAACTCATGCCTCGTGCCGAGGGTCCATTCAAGATCATCGAGAAAATTAATGATAATGCTTATAAGCTTGAGCTGCCCGGAGATTATGGCATACACGCTACCTTTAATGTCGGTGATCTGTCTCCCTACCTCGACGATGACGGATTAGCGGAATTGAGGACAATTCCGTCTCAAGAGGGAGGGGATGATACAAGTGTAATGGATGACGTAGTCATTAGTTCGTCACAAGGGCAAGGCTCGAACTCGGGATCACTTGAGAGGGCTGCTTATTTTGGAACTACGGCTTTGGTTGGAGTTGGTTTATTACTTAATGGGGGCCCAAGTTCGAGTTAAGCAAGACGGGTCTAGGAAGGTTGTTACGAGTTAGTAAATTTATATTTTAGTCAGAATAAAATTAATTCCAAGATTAGGTTTAAATATCTAGCTTGGCAGTTAAGTTAGTAATAAGATTTAATTATTTAGTTTGATAATTAAGGTTAGGAATAATTTTCTTTATACGTATTATTTGGAGATTTAGTTAGCTATATAAGGAACGTTTGTATTAGGTTTTCTTCATCCTACATTTAATAAAAATTCAGAAAATCCGATCAAAGTTTTTGATCACAAACCCGATTTGAGATTGTAATTCAAATCTTCGTCCAACAAACAAGCAAGGTAGTTTGTTCGTTGGTCACCATTAGTTTGTAATTCAAGGTCGAATTACAAGCTAAATATCCGTTCCAAGTTTGTTAAAGTTTGTTAAAGTCTGTTAACTCGTCGCGCTTACCGCGTGACGAATTAAAGTTCGTTAAAGCTTCCGCTTTTGTATCATCTGGTATCAGAGCTTCGGCTCTTGATCCTTTAGCGATATGGATTTTAACGATCCTGAGTTTATGAATAGTCTCCGTAGGGCGTTGGAAAATATTCATGAGACCAACCCACGGTGGCAGCCAAGGCGTGCTGAGCCTGTCCGGGCTGTTGATGAGTTTAAAGTTACGGAAATGCCAGAATTCGACGGGAGTGCGGAACCAGAGGATTACCTGGAGTGGGAACGCAAGATGGAGCGTATGTTCGAATTCAAGGACGTCCCCGACGATAAACGTTGTAAGTACGCTATTCTAAGATTGGTTAAAACCGCTTCCTTATGGTTTGAAAATTTGAAAGATAGGCGGCAGAGGGAGGACAAACAAAAGTTAAAATCCTGGGAATCCCTTAAGAAAAAGATGCGGAAGAAATATGTGCCGAAAACACATAAAATCGATGTGTATAAAAAAATTGCCGAATTAACCCAGGGAAATTTATCTGTCACATATTATATCGCCCAGTTCGAAAAACTTACTATGATGGGTGATAAAGAGGAAATTGACGAACAAAAGATGGCGAGATTTTGCAGGGGATTAAACCGTAATATTGCTAATGTAGTCGACCTGCGGTCGTACGCTTCTTATGATATGTTGTGTACCCTCAGCCTAAGATTCAAGTCTCAGTTAAAGGCTACTCAGGCTAGTACTGTAGTTGCTCCAGAACTGAGTTTGTCGGGTAAGTGGGATGGTCAGCTGCAGGAGATGGCTGGTCCGAGTACAAACATGGGCACCAAATCAGTACAACCAGTACAGGGCAGGCCGGAAGTAAAGGGAAAGGTGCGGGATGTTTCAAAAATTAGTTATTTTAAATGCCAAGGGTTCGGACACTTTCAAAGTGAATGTCCAAACAGACGAACTGTGACTTTACGAGAAGCAAACAGTTTGCATGATTAGGCATCTGAGGAGGATAGGATATTCGAATTCAGTGCACCGGAGGAAGAACCAAACAAGACAGTGACTTATGAAGCTCCTATTTATGATACGTCCTTGGTTTTGCAACATATGTTGCATTCAACAGTGGAACCAAGGGGAGAAGAGCAACGGGGTCAGCTTTTTCACACCAAGTGTCAGGTCCAAGATCGATGGTGTAGTGTTATTGTAGACGGGGGTAGTTGTACTAACGTGGCCTCAACTGAGTTAGTCGATAAACTGGCCATAGTTACTTCACCTCATCCGAAACCTTATTCATTGCACTGGCTCGGCAACAGCAATAAAGTCAGAGTTACAAAGCAGGCTAGGGTAAATTTCGTCATGGGACCATATGAAGATGAAGTACTTTGTGACATAGTTCCAATGGATGTTTGTTATCTATTATTGGGTCGTCCATGGCAGTATGATAGGGATGTTACGCGCGAAGGTAGAATAAATGTGTTGTCTTTAATTAAAGGAGGTAAAAAAAAAAATTGTGTTGAGGCCAATGTCTCCTGAAAGTATCCAAGCGATGCATTCGACTCGTGGAAAGCAACCTGCTCAGGTGTTGTTTGCAAAAGGAAAGGAGGTAGGACAACTGATGGAGGAATTTCGTGACATCCATTCTAGTGAATTGCTTGGCGGACTTGCTTCTATACCGGGCATCGAGTGTCATGGAGCTCTGTTACCTGGTAAAGTAACTTGTGGAAGAAGCCCAGAAGAGACTAAAGGAATAAAGTCACAAGTGATCAAGAGCAAGAGCGTCAAACCTGAGCTTAAATGTCTTAAGGTAAAAGTCTTACGCTCTGATTTGAGACTTGCGTTACAGCCCAAGTTAAGCCATTGTACCATGGTCTTTGATCCCGGTTCCAAAGGGCTGAAGGAATTGAGGGAAATTCCTTCTCAAGAGGGAGGGGATGATACAAGTGCAATGGATGACGTAGTCATTAGCTCGTCACAAAGGCAAGGTTCGAACTCGGGATTAGTTGAGAGGGCTGCATATTTTGGAATTACGGGTTTTGTTGGAGTTGGATTATTACTTAATGGAGGCCCAAGTTCGAGTTATGCAAGACGGGTCCAGGAAGGTTGTTACAAATTAGTAGCTTAATATTTTAGTCAGAATAAAATTAATTCCAAGATTAGGTTTAAATATCTAGCTTGGTAATTAAGTTAGTAATAAGATTT
>JAYMSF010001875.1:0-11184 GCA_036897335.1 Silene vulgaris
CTCCCCTTGAACCACCACTTGCAACCAACGACCACCACAAACAACACATCTACGACATACCCTTCACTCCCCTTTATCTTCTGCCTCGTATTTTCCTCTATCTTAACAATGTCTTCTTCATCCAATTGGAGAAGGAATGACCCAATTGAATTTTTGGTTTCGAAAATCAAGATCATATAAATTGCATTTTTGGTTTCGAAAATCAAGATCTTCAATTGGGTCATTCCTTCTCCAATTGGATGAAGAATACATTGTTAAGATAGAGGAAAATAAGAGGAACATAAAGGGGGTGAAGAAAATTGGGGAGAAAGAGTGAATTATATAGGAGAAGATAGAGGAAGTTATGGAGGGAAAAAATTGAATTATATTGGAGAAGATGTAGGGAAAGTTTTGGGGAAAAAAAAAGAAAAAAATAAAGCAAAATCCAAGTCATCAGCCCAGTCACACACTTATTTGGCAAAATAAGTGGCAACTTGGCACTTAACGTCTAAAACAGACGGAATAAATGAGATTGACTACTGATGGGTCCAACTAATTAAGTTTAAGGGTACGATTAATAACTTCCTATACGAAGGGGTACAGATGGGAAAAGTGCAAACCATGGGAACACCAATGGGAAAAACCCCATTATAAAATTATTATACTCTCTTCACTACATCAAAATACTTGACCGTTAGTTTATTCCGGAATAAAATTCCGACCGTTGAGAGGTAATGAAAGATACTGGAGAGAAACCGGAGCCCGTCTAAAACCCTCTCAACTCTCACTCACCCGTCACCCCCAAAAGGCTAAAACCCCTCATCTCTGTCATTTTCCAGAACTTTGAATCAACGAAATTAACAGGAGTTTGATCTTCATTCTTCTATGTAAAAATGGCACTTTTAAGATCGAATCTTATTCGAAACGTCTTACGATCAACTGCGCTTCATCATAACTCTTATTCTTCGTATGTTTTCTTTTTCTCCAATTCATTTCTTCATTTTTTTGTACCGAAATTAATTTGATTCTGCATTTTTCATTGCTATATACCTAATTTATAGCTCTGATTTTGAATGTTTTCAGGCTTGCAAGCTCCAGAAATTATTCTAATTCTACTATAATTGGTATCTTTTCTACTCTTTTTTCCAAATTAAGTTGTTGTTATATAAGTATGTTTTTTTAGATAATTTATTTGGTTTTATCAGCTGAATTGACGGTTATATTGATTCATTCATGTGCTCAGTTATGTATTGGAAGTTGTTGGTTTCGATTCATTCGTCAGGTCGTAAATTAGAGCAAAACCTGTTGCTTTGCTATCCTGATCGATCATACATTGCACATGAATTGGTATATGAAGGATGTACTTTGGTTAGGAAAGTATGAGGCTCTGAGCGCTAATAATGACATTTGATCGGTCAATTAAATTTACATAGTACTCTCTTCATCCTATGTCATTACTTAGGATCTAGTGATATGGTATCAATATTTTCCCTTGACTTCAAGAATTAACGAGTAGAGATACCACATTACCTTTGCCATTATGTTGTTACTGAAGTAGGGATAGTATAAGGCATTTGCACTTTTCTGTAAAGAGTGGCCAATTATTTTTTAAGTCAACCAGAAAAGGAAAAACGGATAATATACGGAGTAATTGGGATGAAGGGAGTACAACTTAAGGGGAAGTGACGTTTATTGGGAACCTTGTATTTGAATAATGGTAGGAGTGTATGTTTCTGTACGTGGCACGTAAATCCTTTTGCTTATGCAACTTTATAAAGTCTTCTAAAATGAACCGATATGTAGCACTGATTTGATTTCTAATACAGTTTGTCAGTTGTTTGTTTTCTTATTGCTCCTATATATGTCTTACAATAGTGTAAAAAAATGAGCATCACGAATTTTTAAAATATGCATACTTTAGCTCCTGATAGGAAGTACTATATATCTTCTGCTTTACGTGATTTTTTGTCCTCGCATTATTAGGGCGTGGAGCTAATATTGGGACGAAGTGTGCTACCTTATTTAAGATATATGACTCTCCACTGCCTCATGGCAGTACTAGGGTACTTCGCTCCACAATGGTAAATCCCTTTTGCTTTGGCACAGTTTGTGAGCTAGTACACTACTTGTTGAGGTCGCCATTTACTTTTACATTTTTTTCCATCACATGATCATACTTGTATACAATCTTATACCATAACTGGACTTGTTTTCATCCCTCCAAATCAGGCCGCTGAGTTGTCAGTTTTGTTACCAGAAGTTAGGCTGATGTCAACCCAAGTAAAACCGTCTCCTCAAACACGACAAATGGTAAGCTCTTTTAATTTTTTTGTTCTCTACAACAATATGAACATAATATACTAAAGAAAAATTTTTTAAACTAGATTGAATTGAACAACTCCAGCAATTGCTATTGGACTCCACGAATCTGATTTCGTTGAAAAGGATTTGGCTTTTCCAAACCCTTCCTTCTAACTTGTAGATGTTGTATGTAATTTACTTAATAGGAAGTAGATTTAGTGACCTATAGCCAGCTGTCAATCTTGTTGCTTTATATAGGGGAATTTGTGGGCGGGCCGCGGGGGTTGGAATTGAGAACATAAACAGTTTCAATTTGAAGGCTGTGTGATTGAGTGGCTTTCTAAGTTCTAGACTGTTGTATGAAAAGCCTTTGAAAAGAGTTGTTGGAGGCATAGTTTTCCTATATGCTGAGATGTCACTAATCAAATACTAGCTCACTAGATCTAGGATTTGCATAATACTTGCTTTACAATATCGCTTTTGGTCACCTCATGAAATTTTACATGCCACGTTTTCTCACTGGGTGAGATTTTCCTTCCAATCCCATATACATGCCTAATACCTTTCCACTCATTAATTCCTCCGACTTACGTTAGTACAAAATATTTTGAAGTTGACCGTTCTGTTTGGCTGCGTAAGTTTTGGGCTATGTTACTCCGACAATTCACTTAACTGTCGTTCACGTGTCCGACACCTACAAGTCCGACTCCGACACGACACGTCGACATTTCATTTTAGACCCAAAAATTGAAAAAATTTCGCACAAATTAGCTGTATCCGACACTCGACACGTGTCAGACACGACACCCGTGTCGGAGAGTCGGGGTAACACAGGTTTTGGGGCCCCATATCAATGTTAAGGGTTGACTTTGGAGCTTCTGAAGTGGGTTCAATTCGTCAAACTTTTATGCTGCGGTGATGTTGAGTAATATATGTCCCCACGGAAGATTTTCTTCCTGTTTCACTTCATACACTTGCGTCTTGAGGTTGGGCAATACTACCCTCGTAAATCATAATGTGTTGTTATTTTAGTCCCCATGGCCTACTTGCTACCGTACAGAAACCACAATGGTCAACTTAGGTTTGACAACTAGAAATCGAGATATTCAATATAGTCGTGTGTTTCTACAAGGTATTAAATGCTCAATTTTAGCTTCTCTGAACTAGATGTTTGCTTCTGTCTTCTTAGTTATTAGCCTGAGTAAGGGCGTCTTTTGAAATCTTTTATTTTGTGAATTTTTCAAAAGCCACATTATGCTGTCTGCAACATCTGAAATACAGGGAGCTTCTCAAATTGCCATGGTTAGTCCTGGAATCATCTATGAACCATATGGACCTCGACCACCAATCTCATTTTGGCAAAGGTGTGAAAAGCTCCTTTCCTACTGTAAGCATTTTTCATTGATGTTCCAATTATAATTTTTGTATTGATCTTGAACTCTCGAAGAGCAAAAGACTCACAAACTCATCTTTTGTCTCAACTTATAATTACTCTCATAGAACTGGGGCTGTTACTGTTACTGTTACTGTATTAGATTGGTAGATATGGAGCATATGGTAATTTTATGATTTGTTGGCAGCTGTACAAGTATCTATTACTCAGCTTTATTCAGAACCGTAATCAGTGGTACAATTATCATGTCCGTTTAAGTGGAGATTAGGGATAGGAATATAGAGGAATTTATTCCATCTTAAGACATTTCTCTCTTACACATCGAAAGTTCGGCCTCCTTGCTTAAATATTCACATTGTAGAGAATGCTATTGTTTTAATACAAGCTGGATTGTTAAATACACGTAATGATGCAAGTGCCAGCTCAAACCTAACATCCTTGTTACTATTCTGGCTAACTAACATCTTTGTGGGCTAACTAACGTCTTTGTGTTCAGTCATGATTTTGAGTTCACTGTCATTGTTTTTACTTAATCAGTTAATCCTACATTATGATGAAAACCATATACAGAGTGCGATGTGGATTATCTTTCACAAAATCATTGTTTTGTCTAATTCTTGACCTTTGCACACTAACCGTGAACACTCCTTATATAAACCTGTCTCAGGTGGTTTACTAGAACTGGATGGAAAAGAACAAAGGAGGATATGATCTTAGAGGTGATTTTCACTAATATCTCATGCACATACTACATTTTGCTATTGCTTCAAACTTTTTAGACCTTGTATAGTTAATCAGTAAACATCATCGGATGTCCACAGTATTAGAATGTCTTAAGACTCTTAACCCTGTTAGCAATGGTGATCTATTGCTGTAGTTCCTGCTCGGAATTTTTGTATTAGCTAGAATTATGCCACAACTTCATCCTTCGGCTCTATATGAACTTGTTTCAACTTCAAGTGAAGTGATATACTTCTGTCTGCAATTTTATTGTTAAAAGTTATTTGTGTTTGCGCATTAAAAGTCTCACATTTTTAAGGCATATGTTGTGTCTTTGACTATGCTCCCAAAGCTGTTCTAATGCCAAAAATAACATTACCCACTGCCTTGAAGTTTCCTTTCGATGGCAAGTTGGGTGTATTGTATATAAGCAGTTTTACACATAATTTTTTTTTGGTAACTGTTCATCAATATCGTAAACATTTTTGTCTGCAGCTCAAGAATGCATATGCTGTCGCCAAGTTGAGAAAAACTGGATATTCAAAGAAGGCATTTTATAACGAGGCTTTTGAATTATACAAAGAGGTACTGCATAGTTATTTCTGCAGTGGATTTACCTTTTCATCTTCTTGATTGCTTCTTTTGTGTTCGGATCCTAATTACTGTGAAGTGCCCATAGTTGTTGCCAAATATTATTGGAAGAACTGACGGGAACGCAGAGTTGCCATGTTGACTGCTAAAACAAAAGAAATTATACCAGTTTTTCCTTAAACTGCTCCAAACCTTTATGTTAATACCAACTTAAAGAAGACAAAATTAATACTCCCTCTCATCCAAACCAGAGGTAACTCTTGCTTTTGGGTGGTCTTCGAGGTGGTACTTTGACCGTATTTTTCGTCATTTATACGTGACTTGTTCGTACAAAAAAATTAATTTTATGAAAGACTTTTTCACAACAAATCTAAATATATAAGTTTCGTCTTTCAAAGTTTCATTGAAGTACTTTTTAACGATTTTCTTGATCAAAGTTTTTGAAGTTTGACTAAGAAAAAGGCAATGTTACCTTTGGTTTGGATGGGAGGGAGTATATAGTTCTGAAATCTTGCAATGTATCTCAAGACGCACAAAATGTCAAATTTAGCATTTAAACACGAGGTGACTTTTCATGTCAACCAAAAGGCTATAGTAGAACTTTATAGTCCAATACTAATAGAATTCGTATTAGTTAGGTTCTGAATTCTGAATAGTATCTGATGACTTCCTCACTGATTATTTAAGTTCCGAAGTAGTCAAGTACCCGAAGCCTGATGGGCATGGGAATGGTAGGTAAACCCCCCAGTCCTGCCTGTTTTTAGTCTTCAGATATATCTTATGGATGATTTAATGTGGTCCTAGTTGCAAGTTTTATGTTACTATGAATAGTTAGTTTTCAGTAATAATGCAAATAACCTTTTCCGTCATTGTTGTAGATATTTTTTTTTAAAATACTTCCTCTATTTCATCCATTTGACTTTTTAAAACTTCTACCGTAATTTTGTTTATAAGTTTAAAATATTACATCGCACTAAAATATGTATTTTGATGTAAAAAGATCTCTCCCCAAAAAAAATTCAACAGAAAACATGATATATAAAGCAAAAAAAATGGTTCAAGTGTTGTCTTGGAGATCTCATTGTGTCTAATGGAAAGAACATTGTGAAACATAATAGATATATCTTGAACTTTTTTATCGATTATTGAATTCCTATTGGTGGAGAAAAAATCTCCTGAAGAAGATATTTGTTCCCAACTTCTTGTCCCATCACATAAACAAGAAAAGCATGAAAATGGTCCAATCCTTGAATGCCTGGCTTTGGCTAAGAAACTTCGGCGTGAACCACAGAAGCCTGCGCCTGGCCCACCATCCATGATCATATCTATTTGACATATATTTTGATTGTCGAGTACACTGTGCTGAAGATGCTCTTTTCTGACAGATAAACAAACTCATAGCAGATGGCGACAAAACATTGTTAAGGAAGTCAGTTACGGAAAACATGTTCTCAGTAAGCTTCAAGCAATTTTCCACATTATGTTGTCACTTGTCAGAGATATTTGCATTTACTTGATGGAGAAAGTTGACATAGCTGCATACATACAGGGGCTGAAGAATGAAATCAAACAAAGAGAAGCAGTGTGGAAGAAGGTTCACTGGGAGTTAGTTGAGCCAGCTGTAAAAATACGGACTCTGCGAGCTCGACTGGTAAGTTCCTGTCCTCCTCATCATTTCCCCTCTTTGTTGAAAGTTGTGACGTTTAGCAAACTTGCTTATGTTATATTTAAGTGTGCAAACATATCTGAACCGTTAAAAGTTAAAACCGAACCAAAAAGCCGAGCTGTTTTGAGAAGTGTGGTACTCAAAATGATTTGGTGTAGACTCACAACTTGAGGGAAACAGTTAATTAAATTGAAGCATTTTTCTAAAAACTAAGAGAACGATAAAAGAAAATTAAAAACAACATTTAAGGGAATATATTGTTTGTTATTTTATTTCAATTAGTGGATGTTAGTGCTTTTGTTTTTTAAGACCAGAATAAAGAGTAGTTTTGGATACAAGATATCACATGTTAGACTGTTAGGTTAGAATTCCTATAGGACTATGATGCAAATAGGGAAGAAAAATGGAGGGAAGGGTTTGTGGTTAACCATTCGACCGTTTTAGATGATTACCCAAACAATTTATAACTGTTCCGTTTGAAAAAAAAAATTGGGTTTTTGGCGACTTTTTTCTTATTATTTTATCCTAAAAATCATTTATCGGTAGTTTAAAAAAGTTCAAGGGGTTTTAATTGTCGCTCATAAAATACCTCATTTAAGTCTATATATTGATTGTTTGATTAGCATAGGCAATTAAGACTCATCAAACATGACACGGAGATAGACAATATTATTTTATTGGTGGGTAGATCAAGGCATCAATGGGTTTTTAGGGCGGTTGACGGTAGAAAAGAAAAGTTAAGTTTGGGACTTCTAAAGCATAAAATGTAAATGAGTAACCATAAAGATTTGATTGTGAGAAACTGGGAGCAGCACGAAAATCATGAACAAATTGAGTTGCAACATCATCAACTGGTTACACATAATAGGTTTTGCTTTACTATTTTATTGACTTAGTTTTGGGAAGAAAAATGGTAGGAAGCTCAAAAGGGAGATCATTTGGAGGCCATACAAAGTCACATGGTGGTGATTTATATTCAGTGACATATGGGCTAAACTGGTGAAGTTTACCAAGTAATTTGATTTACACTTAGGTTTCAGGCGACAAACTCAAACCAAAACCGAATGATCAAGCAACATGCAACAATTAGTATTGTAAGCTATGTTACTTCAACACTTCACTTTTCGGATTGTACCTGTGTCAACACGACATGGATGTGGGTATGGAATTATGGATTCCGTACCCGGACACTTAGTAGTTAGTACTCCGGCATTTCTCCAAAGAGAATTGAACTAGTCAAGCTCCCTCCACAAAAGTAGAGGAAGGGAGTTTTATACTCCCTCCATACCCCAATGTTCTCCCACTTCTCTAATATATGTGAGGAGTATTTTATTAAATTGGGAAGATCATAGTGGTATAGAGGGAGTAAGACATTTAATGATTTTAAGTCTTATTAGTCACTACTTTCCACATACTAAAAACCGGAATATCTCAAATTTAAAAGTGCATTTTTTTGATTTGAAGATGTCTCCCCTCACCCGTCCGTATCCTCATTTTATGATAGGGTCCCGTTTTTTAAAATTTTTGTCATGCCGAATCCGGCACTTGAATATGTACCAGTGTCAAACACTTGTACCCGAGTCAGTTGGAGTCATTGTTGTAGGAATAGATGGATATTTGTCCATTGACTCCTTACCTCTTCTGCAACCTCCATCTTGAGAAGATTTTTTTATCATGTGTTGTGGAGTTTTCTAATGTTTACTCTTGGAAGGATGGGTTTACTAGTAAGTGTAGAAATCAGCTATTGTTTTGTATCTCGATTCCTCGTTTCTCCCTGCTTGTTAATAGGGTCCTTGGTATTTTACCAATGGTCTTAAGGACATTTGAGATTTTGGATTTCGGAAATGTGTTTTGGTCGTATTTAAAGCAATGTGGGGCCTTAAGATTGATCAGTTTGAGACCCCATCATTGTGAAGACTAAGAAGGTGGAAAGCGTACCTTCTCTCTAGTGGAGGTCCTCTAACTCTTCTAAAACGCACTATTTTTAAACTACCATGCCTCTTTTCAATCCCCGCTAGTATTGTTTTGAAGCTTCGGAAGTTAGAGCGTGATTTATCTTGGGTTGGCACAAAACTGCACAATGGTTTCCATTGGGTTAATTGGTATGAAGTTTACTCTCCTAAGGCTCATAGTGATCCTTGTATAAGACGTTTTTGAATTGTGAGTTTAGACTCAATTCATTTTATAAGAGTTAGAGGATCTCCTCCAACGAGAAGGTACCATGTCCCTTTTCTATCTCTCCTAGTATCGTTTTGAAGCTTCAGAAGTTAGAGCGTGATTTCTCATGGGTTGGCACAAAATTGAACAATGGTTTCCATTGGGTTACTTGGTATGAACTATTAATTATGTTCCCCTAAGGCTCATAGTGAACTTGGTATAAGACATCTTTGAATTGTGAGCGTTACAAGTATAGTAAAGTGGATGTGGAGGTTCGCCATTGAGAATGAGGTACTTTGGAAGAGTGTCATTAAAAAAATATGGAGTACATAGGCTAGGTTGGTGAAGTAAAGAGGCTAATAGTCCCCATGGTGCTGAAATCTTGAAATTCCTTCAATTTTGGATTTTTTTTTTTCAGTTTTGTGTGACCTTTCTACTCGAAAATGGAGCAAGAGTTTTATTTTGGCACGATAGTTGGCTAGAAGACCGCACCTTAAATTCCCCTAACCCTTTTAGAATTCTTCTAAAAGAGAAGCAACAATTGTCGTAGGAAAACAACCGTCATCATTGAAATATTTCTCCAGGAGAATCCCTTTTTGTGAAGGCTTTTGGAGTTGCTTTCCTGTGTGAAAATTGTGGAACATTAGGTTATAAGATAATTTAGGACCATTATTATTTGGGGGTCTGTCTCTCTTAAAAAGCCCACAATTCATAACTTCACAACCATGGAGATGGAGCTTTGCAGGTGTAAAGCCCCTACTAAAACTTTTCTTTTTAGAAGTGCTTAAAAGGAGTTTATGGTGACATGAAAGTATATTGCTTATACTCTCTTGTTCGCGGGACATATCTTTGTACAATTTATTCTTGGCTCTCTTTGGAGTAAGTGAAGTCCATCCTCGGAAGGTGAAATATGTATTCTCAACTTGGAAGAGAAGAATGAAAAGAGGTTGGAAGAGAAGAATGAAATCTTGGTGGTGACTCACAAGTAGTCAAAGTTGTCTTGGGCGGTTGACTGAGGAGCGCAGTCATTGTGGGTGGGTTTGGGAATGGTGATGGAGCTAGGTTAGGGATGGGAGTATTAGGAGAGAGTTATGATGATGAATGAGCACAAAAGAAAACGGATCAGTCTGTATATACGGTTTTTCTGTGTAAACCATAGATACCGGTTTAACCGTATCAGATCGGTATAGTAGATTTTGTAATTTTTAAAACCGTACATTCGATATGGTTTATAAAATCGTGTCGGCTATAGAGTTTTACTAATCCTTAATTAGGAATGTGAATTTCACCCCCGCCCAAAACCTGATCGACCCGACTCTAAAATATGGATAGTAACCTGATTTACATGGATGTCGAGTTGGATAAATGGTATTGGTATTCTCCACCTGCCATTCATCCACCACCCAATATCATTATTATCCCATTTAAAAATTATGGAAATAATAAATTCTTAGGATATAAAAATTCAGTTATTTTATATAAATATTTAGTTAAAATATGCACTGAAGAGTTAAAATAAAATAAATACGTAACTTGATTTTTTTTATAGTGTTCTAGTCGCATATCGACGATCATCCAGCTTGACAGCAGGGCGTCACAGACTACAACATAAAATTTTCTGTGTATGACTTTTACCTTATTTTTTGTTTTGTAAGTATGGTGAGGGTAAATATGGTAAATATAGGAGTCTTAGTATGTGTATGTAAACCTCAAGTGATGGATAGTTTTCAATACAAGTCACACTAACCATTATGTTTCAATCAGGAATTTTGGATCCTCATTAGAAAAGCACGTCTTTGTTAGGTTGTTCGCCTGTAGATGAAAGGATGAGGGGATTTCAGTCTACCTCTTGTGCAGATGAGTTTTCCATAGCTTAGAATCAGACAAAAGTGAGATTGGCCTTACCTTGTTGAAAGGGGCTATGTCCCATTTAACATATTGTCTTAAATATAATATACTTGTTATTACTACTTGCCTATCTACTTTGTTCTTTATTTTGATCCACACTTATGACTTGCGCCATGCAAATTCCACCCATTGGTTCTTAATTGAGCTAATTTTAGTGACATGACTGTTTCACCTCGAGTACCGTGGTTTCTTTTTTTGGTTGGATCCTTTTCTCTCAAGACATTTAGTTACTAGAAGCTTGTTTGTTCCTTGCGGGTGACGGGAATCGCTGGAGTATCAATTATGGACACTAGGGTTGTTAATCACAGTCTCATCTTCCTGACAATTAAATACTTAAATTTATTCTGATTTCAGATTGGTGTCGATCGCAACAACCTTAACAAAGTGTTCATCCAGCTCACTATGGAGTTCCTTACAAAGCAGGTAATTTTTTTTTTTTTTTTCAAAGTAAATATCCCACATGTCAAAA
>JAYMSF010001876.1:0-11179 GCA_036897335.1 Silene vulgaris
AAAAAAAAAAAAAAAAAAAAAAAACATCTAATTAATGTTGGTCTAATTTTATGAGCAATAAATGAAGATAAATATTAAGACAAATTATATTCGAGTTAATTGTCAAAAACTGATTGCGCGGGAGGTAGATTGACGTGGAGTACGACTTATTATACATTTAGAACCATTTTACACAAGGAAAGTTGTCCACCACTCCAATAATTCAAAAAAAAAAACACACACACACACATGGAACATGGGAGATAACTCGAAAACTGAGTAGTAGTATTGGTCAAAAAAGGTCACGAGGAAATAGCACTCGCATCAAATCCACGATAACATCCATCAATGAACATCTCATATTTTGTCCTTCAGATACTGTAAAACAGCTTTGGTTCCTCGATCCAATATCGTCCTCCTAATGCTGAAATAGAATCAGAAAAGTTTACTTCATTCAGTACAAATTTTTAATCAGGGTCTACAATGGAGACTAAAACCCAGATCTTGTCTTGGAGGGGGCTAAAGAGGAGGAAGTGGAACACTTTGTAAGAGAGTAGACAGTTAGGTGTTGTTTGTATAGGATAGGAAGCGGCAAGGAGAGGGGAAGGAAAGGAGCGAGGTTATTCCCCCTTCCAATCTTGGCATGATAAAAGATAATCATAATTAGGTCGCGGTTAGTGTGGATCTAAAATTGAAGCACCGTCTAGGAGAGTTTTGATATTGCTAGAAGCCTAGATATTTTCTACAACTTTTGCAAATAGCATAATGAGCTTTATGACCACTCCATAGTTGTTTGCCTAAACAGAAATACCCGTGCCAGATTCAATGGAAGAAAAGGCCAATCAACGAAAGCAGACTCAATATTGCTCCTCTAACTTTTACTTTTTATCAAAGTGTACAAGTTGTTTCTTTAGAAGGTAGATGACACCAAAATCATTTCTCTTCGCCCTATTCATTTTTCTTTTAGGACATCCCAAAACTGCCACATTTGCAATCCTTCATCTAAAAAGCCTACGCCTATTTATATTGCCTCGATTTCCTTTTCGGCCATCCTAATGTAATTATCCCCCTTCTGTATGTGATTAAATAGAAAGAATAACTTCCAATACATCCGTACTTAAATGACATACATAGTGGGGAGGATAATGAGGTACTCTAGGTCGAGGGGTAATAATGATATTTTGTCATTATTTCTAAAATCTAGCCTCGAGTCAGAAGGAGATAATATAAGTTAGATGGAGTATTGTCCTCTGTAAGACTGTAACCATACAACAAATTTCCATTAACAATTCCATCAAGCCCGACCCTCTTCTACGATGGGATTGGATATTTTGTGACAGAGGGTAGAAGATGAAGGTTAATAAGGAAGAACAGAGGGAGGGTTTAGTTTGGGGGGACACAGCTGGAGGTTTAATAATAGACGATTTGCAAAATCACGCATACATCAAGTAAACCAGATATGGCTGTTTTATATACATGGAATTTGGAAAAGCTCAAGGCAGCTCTGAGGAATGTACGTTTCTTTTTGGTAGTTTCTTAACACAAATAAAACTTAACGGAGTGTAGAAAAGGTGAGACAATCTACATGTGTGACACTAATAAACGTGTCATAAGCTTCATGTAAGTTGATTTTACTGAGGAAGTAGCTATTATCATTAGTTAGTTTCAGGTAGGCATAAGCAAAATACGACCATGACAAGAAACATCAAAGGCGAATGTAGTAGATACAGAGATTGTGCTGCATACCTTCTCAATGGATTTCCATCCAATCTGAGGGCCTGAAGGCTGGGCTCCAACAACCCCTGCTCAGCACAAAATAATATTACTTAAATCAACTGTCTTAATCCCTTGTAAACTTAACCAGATATATGATCAAAAGTAATAAGAAAGAATTTTATGATGAATGTTGCTGTCTTCAAATTGCTTGCAAGTCGCTACTCTATACAGTTGTGGTTTTCAATGCTACTACACAAATTTTCAGCGGGATAAATGGAAGGATACAAATCCATACGGCCATGGTCCTTTTGAGTATGTACATGGCTACCACATTACTTAAAATGTGACTTTTTCTAATTAAAATGCTCAGTACTGAACCTGTAGAGGAAAAGATCACCTTTTCACAAGAAAGGTACTCTGTATGAGTATAATATAAGTCATAAAGATAGCAAGTATACTCCATAAGCTAACTCCTAAAAGACTCCATCAGTTTCCTTAAACTTATCTCACTCTCTTGCACAAAAAAACTCATTTTGCAAGCAATATTTCCTTAAACAAGATCAATTCTCTCATATCTGCAGTCCACCATAAGAGGGTATTTGTACCCTTGGATCATAAACCTTTTATTTGATATAAATTGCCAAAAGTTCATGTCGAACCCATCACCAAATCCATGTCAGTCAAACTTCTATCTCTTGTATGCACTAAACAAAACTGACTCAAAATCAACGAAGATATCAACTATTGAGCCAAGGTGCAAACTGATATTAAGCTCATCAATGATGTGATAATATGAGAATATTTTGTCAGAGAAATAACCAATAGAGGTGACTTACAAGTTCTGGTGGTAGTGTCCCAATGCTGTTATCTGAAAGGTCCAGCTCAGTCAATGACGTAAGATTTTGGAAGCCCTATTGAGAGAGAGTGATCGAGTATCATAGGTTAGATAGAAATCCTCGTGCAAAAACATGATATTTCAGGAATGCAGGTAGATTGTATAATTACAGGTATACATTGTCAAACCATCAACAGTGCCTTTCACTCACATAAACGAACCTGAACTGACACAATGTAAGTCGTTCAAGCATAGAGAACCGTGAAACTTAAATTGCACATCCAGCAGGCCTTACGATACCAACCCCCAGAGAAAAATATAAATGAAGACAGCAGAAACATTCTTAAAAAATCAGAAACCATTGGAAGGTAGCAATTAGCTCAAACAAGTGGATAGCTTGTTACTTGTGATCCAATAATGAGAATCGGTCAAAGGAGAACTTTTGTCTTCCAGCAATACATGAGTTTAGCAAACTCATTTCTTCTTAAAACACATCGAGTTTGTTAAGTCTAGTGATTCAGTCATGAAGTGTTCAGGCTTTTTCAGAGCAAGCTGCATTATTCAAAAGTTTTCCTCCCATTCACTCCCCTCCTTTTCCCTCCAAACGCCTTCACCCAAGCAAAAGGTTAAGCTAGGAAACTTTACCACTACTACATATTCGAGAAATCTCCACTAAAAATCCTATGGGTATAAGCAGTTTCACATTTTGATCAGTCCTGCGAAACTGAGTACACATGATACTTGACACTAAATTATTAATAACTAAACAGCCAGAATGCCACCATGACCTCAAAACGAACAAGAAAGCCCTAAGAACTCACAAGTCACAAGTGTTGACAATTGACCATATGACCTAATAACATTTACCTGTGGAATAGAATGGAGAGAATTTTGACTTAGATCAAGAATTTGCAACTTCCGTAACATCAAAATATCTGAAGGAACTTCTTGCAACTTGACTCGTCTGTTTAGGCATAACACCGTGCATAGCACAACCAACGCACATTAGAAATCGTCCTTTACTGAGGGCTGGCAAATGAGGTAAATAGATGGAATGTCATATAAACTATAAAGTACTATGCATTTACTTCTACATTACCTCAAGTAGAGCTCCACCAGATGTTGTAAGCTAGCAAAGGCAGGATTGTCAAGTAATGAGGAAACACACCCACTAAGGTCCAGAATTTGGAGTCTGGAAACTGCTTCAAACCCATTCAATGGAACCTAATTGCAGCCGTAATACAAAACAATATTAGGAGGCACACTCAGGAAACAGTCTTACATCAAATAGCAAAACTTGATACGGTAATTCTACCTTGTTAAGAGGATTATTGTCCAGCCGTAAACAAGTTAGATTAGGAAGTGACTTCAAAGCATCTTCAGGCCAGTCCTTGATCTTGTTTCTCGATAAAATCAACACCTACAGATTAAGGATAAGTAAATAGCACTCTCAAAACCTAAGGCTACATCCATCGAGGACAAAGGTAGTGATGTATTTATCATCTATTGTCTACCCTCCATATGCATACACAATATGATATTCTACACTCTCTGAGACAGAAAAGCTGGACACAATAAATGGAACAAATTTCCAGTTGTACCCTGTACCACTTCTTTAGATTGCATCAATTACCAAATCCTTCAATTGCCTATCAGAAAATTCATGCTACAGTTTCCTGTTATTCAAGTGCTTTCCTTTACAAAAGTAGAATTAGTCGTGATTATACAAAAGCTTCCAATGGGATATCTGGGAGGTGAACAAATGTATTTTGGAGAACACACTTATCATTACAATAAAGATAACACGTAAGTTCAGCACATCAATCTTATATTGCATTTACAAAATACATAGAGAATTACAAGATTACACAATCAACTATACCTCGAGGGAAGAACAAGCAGATAAGGTAACAGGAAGCTCTTCAATGGAATTCTTCGAAAGATCTACTTTTGTTATCTCATTTGATTCACAAACCTCAGGAGGGACAGCAATCAATCCCATGCCTGCAAGTGAAAGTTCCTGAAAGTAGAATATAATAGACATAAGATCACTCAAATGTAAAAGGTAAATGTGCAAAACCTGATGCCTTGGCGAGGTTGACACAGAAGTTCATCAAGTCATACGAGTAATCAATTTCTCAAGAGTCAACCATGAGAGATGCATGTATCTACTCGAGAACATGGAAAAAAAATATCTACATTTTCTTTTTCCTTGTACTCCCTTCGTCTCGTTATATTCTTTACGTTTGATTAATGCACAAAGACCAAGGTAAGAGTCAAATTCCCCATTTTACCCCTATATTTTTGTGTACTCCCCTGGTCATCCTCTACTCCCCTGTGTTCTTTCTCCATTTTATTTATTTCTCTCTACTCTTTTCATTTTCTTCAACAACCCCCATTGCTGCGGCAAATCAGACATGCCCATCTAGTTTTAGTCATCTAAAGATGTCTCTTCTTTTCTCACCCTTCTCAATTGTCATTATCAATTTGATACTCCAAATCAGAAGTTCAGAACCAGACACAAAACACTGAGGGAAAAAAAAATTAAGGTTGATGCTAGGGTTTTAAAATGACGGATGATCATTGTTTCTAAAATCTGTAGCTTTTAAATCAGATTGATGCAAAAAAAAAAATTGGTTTTAAAATCTTGATGAACATTCAGGCAAAATAAAATATTCTCGTTTTTTTTTTTTGTTGGACGTTGAAATTTGGGTGAATTTTGTTGGTGGATAAGGTTGAGGCACGGCAAGTATCATTGGAGATTGGGCAAGGTGGTCTAAGCGATGGGCAAAGTGGGTCTGGGTGGTGATTAAGGTGGGTTTGGGACTTTGGGTGGTGGTTGATGAGATGGCTAAGGTAGAATCAAGTGGTGGGACTTGGGAGGTTTCTTTTGGCTGGAGTCTGGAATTGGTAACTTGGTATGGAAGAGCGATGAGGGGTACATTTGAAATTTAACATAGCAAAGATCTTTTTTACATTTAAAAATCCTGCCCAAAGTGAAAACGTAATGACTGAGACATCCTAAAAGGAAAATGTAAAGAATTCATCGGGACATAGGGAGTATTCAGTTTATTTACTTATTCAATTTATTTATTTCTTCATTTTTACTCTCGTTTACTCCCCCATTTCTTTTCTTCTATTTTCTCTCTTGTTTCACCTTTAATTTTCTCATCTAGCGATGGTTTCTCATGACGATTTATGTTAAATTACGCGAAATCATGTTGACGCTAAAACTTTATTGTTATCAAGGCAAACCAAAGCACATGGATATGCTTTACAATGCATAAAATGCACACATTCATGCATTTTAGACATTTGTCATAGTGGACCACACAAAATGGTTTTTTCACTCGTTTAAAATCATTTGAAGTTAACACACACAAACTGCCATGTAATCATTTCTAAATAAAGAGTTTAATGGCCCATAGATAATTCCATTTAAAAACAAAAATTCGCAAATACCTTTGTGGTGATAGACAATCGACTTGCCATTGCGACCATGTTATCTTTAGACGGAGTCATCACCTGTGCCTCTACATCACAATACACATCAATTTGAAGGAGCACTTCAAATGAAAAAGAAAATTGTTCACAGAAGAAGTAACAAGAAGGGACATACCTTCGGCTGAAGGGAGTCTACCTCGAAGATACTTCAACAAAGCAGCTGTAGGCCCGGTCACCAAAGTACTGACAAAGTATTTGTATACCTCCGTTAGAATCTAGTTAACTGGTAGCAGTTGCTAGAAAACAAATATAAGATCATAGTTACTCAGATCAAACCTTCGAATGGTGCGCATTGGATTACCTATTAGCACAAGCTTTCTCAAACTTGTCATTAAGCCTGCATAAATAACGTGATGTTGGTTACCACTGAAGAGAGTGTTAATTGGGTAAGAAAATATGTTTACTAGATAGATACAAATGGTGTTAATTAGATGTTAGTATAAGGAATGGTAGAAAAATGAGCAAATGACGGGAATGTTAACGGAGAGTACGTAGAATTTTAAACATTGGCGCGCACTTTAGGTTTTCAAAAAAATGAGAGGTACCTTTTAGAAATTGAAAAAACACAGGGTATCAAGTAGAAACACCCTAAATAATAACTTATAATCCATATTCCAGTAAAGCAGACATGAACAACAACAAAACTATAGTCCCAAAGAATATTTGATCGTGAACACTTACTATTATAATTTATAACAGATCAACACAAAGCAAACAAAATGAATTAAAGAAGAGCCAAAATGTCAATTTGGAAGACTAGTATTGTAATGATGTATATTAAAAGAGGTTGTCAAGAACGCCACTCGAACACCTAATGCCTTATAACTGTTCAGTTAGGCATTTTTATAAATCCCCTGCAGCCAGAAAGCTGATGCAGTAAGGTAAACGAAAAAAGTACAAATTTTAACTAGAGTAAATCTTCGCTACTTAATCCACAGTCCACACTATCGTTTACTTAATCCACGTAAATTTTAACTTAAAATTTCAAAAGAGAGAGAACGTCTGAAGGCTACAAAAAAAACTCAAAATTTCAGAAGAAAAAATGATGGAATAGCTAACGCATTTGTTAAACGTCTTTGAACTAATGCTGGGTAGACCGCATATCCCTGATGCCATCAGCACAACTGTGATCATGCTACTATGGCCAAAACCATCATCAATATCATCTCCTCAAATGACCACTCCCCTTTTCAATTGGTCTGAATCAACCAGCTCCCACGTCCAATACTCATTCATTCAAACACAAAGAAAGTGACAACGAGCGAGAAAGTAAGACTGAGAAAAAAGGGGGTAAATTAGTCTCAACAGACTTCTCACAATCAAGAATCGGATCTAAAATTTTATGCTGCTGGGGATGGTATCAGGGGAAGAAAGAGAGAGGTAGCAAAAAAGGGAGAGTTTGAGAAGGTTTATGGTTGTCTCAGATTTGGTGGTCCTGGTGGAAAAGAGTATCCTTTTACAAACTTTTATATGAACCAAAGTACCAAACAGCAAAGGAAGTTTAGAGGGTTTCTATTCCTCTATGTCACTCTCTTCCTTGACCCCTTTTCCTTCCCTAGCTGAACCAATGGCCGAGACTCCACTAGTTATCAAATTACCATTTTATGGTTTCACAGCTTCACTCATAAAGTTAATTCAAAACCACATCAATGCATTCAAAGTAACATGCTTAACAAAAATCAAGATGACGCACCTATTTCCGCAGGCAGGCCCGACAATGAATTGTTTGATAAATCGAGTACTGACAAGCGCAACTTGCAAGCCTCTGCTGGGTATTCTGTCAACTGCAAACAAAAACAATATATGTGATAGTGTTAGACACAAATTACTGGACACTAGAGTATTTGGAAGTCTCTATATGATGAAAGGCATTGCGTTGAAGTCCGTAAATCCATGATTCTGTAACGCATTCTAACCACCTATATAATGTCGAACACAAAAAGTAGGCAGCTTTTGAATTTGGTCCTCATGGTGGAAGTTTCATTCATTGTCCTAACCACCTACTTCATAAAAAGTAGCATGGAGGGTTTTAAGAGCCAGTTTAATTTAGTCCAATATCCCAAAGCCTAACAAATAAACAATCAATATATATTCCGGATCTCCATCAATGAGAATTTATGGAGAATGTATTTCCATCTAAGATAATGCTGAGTGAATTGAACATCAGTAGTAGGGCCATGAAATCGTAGATCGCTGCATACTAATGTGTCGGTAATTCTAGAAATACTTTTAGGGTGTACCTTGAGGAAGCAATTCTATACAACTGTAAAAAATCAAATTTTGAAAGTTCGGAGTAAGTTAATAGGTATCCATATATGAAGGTTAAGTGATTTGACAGCAAATCTAAAAGAACGACTTTTGAAGAGGAAACAAAATGAATGACTCGATAAGGGAAATCGCAGGCTAGGCATTCTTCTACCTACAAGACCATTGACCTCACCTGGTTTGAGCGAAGATCCAACACACTTAATTGGGAAAGCTCTCCCAACTCTGATGGTAGTGAGGACAACAAATTGCTCCTGATGTAGAATAACAACTGTTAATTAAAAGAAGGGTCTAGCAACAAATCGGATTCTAAACAGTTGAAAGACTTGAAACATTTACAAGCAACTAGGAAGAGGAAAATGTAGGAACTTTACCCAATGAAGAATTCTACAAGGGATGAGCAACCTTTTATAGATGACGGGATAGATTTGATTCCTGAATTACTCACAACACAAGAAATCAGCAAATTATATACTAAAAGAGGATTCAAACGGAATAAGGGAGAGGCAAAAACTATTTTGAGATAAGCTAAGGGTATCCAAACCAAAGAAAGCACAAAACTAATTTGTATGCATGAAAAAAAAAACACGAAAAGGAAAAAAAAGAGGCCTCACTGTTCTGATGCAGGTCAAGCCGAATAAGGCGCACTAGCGTCCCAATGGTCTCAGGTAAACCAGTCAAGAGATTTTTAGCTACGACAAACACGTCATGTTAACAAACATAAGTACATATAGTTAAGAGAGCAAATAATATCTAGCAGAAGAGTTAATCAGAAGAATAAAACATTTACAGGCATTAAGTTCTGAAAGCATGCTCCATGAGCCAACCACTGGATCTAAGAGTGTTGTTAGCTTGTTTCCCTATCGAAATATTGTGGCACAGAATTAAGTTCAGATTTAAAGAAGCAAATGATTATCTAAATCCAGAAATTTCATGTGTTCTACAGTACCTCAATATCTACTTTCAATAGTTTTGTACAGTACGCCAGATCATCAGGCAAGCTTCCAATGAGATTATTTGACGCCTGAAAATAGCAATTTTATGAGAGACCCATCGTAAGTACGTTAGCAAAGTAAACAGGAAAAAAGGAACAAGAGATCGCCATTCACTTCTTTAGTTGCTTAGATGATGTTAGCACATGATCATCTAAAAAATCAAAGAGCCGTTGGAGTACATGGAGTATTATTGTCTCTAACAAGTTACAAAAAGGCCAACTACTTTTGAATAATAGTAACTGGAACACTCATACGATAAAAGAACATACACACACAGATGACTAACGTTCTGAAGATGATGGGACTACATTTCAAGGCGGTATCGGCCGTGTTAACTGTGCAAGTGCATTAATCAACCAGACGACCACAACGACATATTCTCAGACTAAGACTGAAAGTGAAATTTAATATCATGGGAACTAACAGTTAGCTGGCGCGAGCCAAAATTCTATAAGAATCAACTACTTTAGGAGGAGAATTCACTAGGCAAGCTGGTTAATTCTTATATACTACTATTTCATTTTCCGGCGTTCCACTTACTAGTGAGTTTCAATTTCGTTTATCCATCAAGTTCTTATATAGTCTCAATTTTGTTTATCCATCATATCAATCAAAGGACAAATGAAGTGCGTCATGATTATCCAAATTAAGTTATTATTGTTTGATTTAGAATATTGAAACCCTGTGCTTGTGTGATCTTGACAAAAGAAACTGTTGCTAGCGGTAAAGATAGACTCCATAGATCATAAATGATAATCAAGATGGTACTTAGATCCTCAATTATTGAAAACTTTGTTATAATGAAAGGCTGATTATAATATAAATTGAATCATATTTCCGAAAATTTACATAGAGTTGGTTTCAAAATAGCCAATTCTATTGCCATAAATTTAAAAAACAGTGAGCTATCTTACAGATTGTCTCTGAGAATTTCTACATGTTACAAAATACTAAAATTAGTAATCCCAAAAATATATAGTGACGAGGCAGCAAAAAAAGTATAAACACTCATGACCATCAGGTTATATCAAGACCAACCTTACCTTCAATTCTGCTAAATCTGAACATTGTCCGAGAGAGCTTGGCAGTTCCTTAAGTTGGTTGTTTGAGCAATCCATCCTGTACAAACAAACAGATGTAACTAAGAAACCCGCACTAGTGTGGTTAGTAATGTAGTATGAGTGACATTATTGCATCAGACATTAACATACATAACAACTACTACTACCACCGTGCCTCAAGGACTCCCGCCAAATTGCGGAGTAGGGGGAGCCGGATGTATTGACGAACATTTAATTATTTTTTTTCTTTTTATGCGAAAACCAAATGAAGGGATTCATGGAGATGTGCGTGTGTTAGATATAAGAGCTTTGATATTAGTTTATTATAATAAGGATTTCATATTCTAGCAATTAAAAGCAAATGGAGCGAGAAGTGCCTACTTGACGAGAGAAGTAGCTGAACCAATCTCTGCAGGAATGCTAGTTAGTAAATTGAACGACACATCAAGTGATTTTAGAGAGGGCAGCCTGTCGAGCAGTAAACAAATAAAACAACATAAATTAGTCCATTACGAGCAAAGAAAACTTCGTAAAAATGTAAACAGCAGAAGGAAGAGAGTCATACTCCCCGATTGCGGCAGGAAGCTGGGTGAGCTTGTTGTGGCTAACATTTAACACAGTTAGCAACGGCAAGTTTTTCAGGTCTTCTTTCAATACTTCAATATTGTTATGGGCCAGAATCAGCTTTTGTAGATCAACAGTCTACAAAAGGCGAAAGTAGCACATTGGTCTTTGATAAGATTGGTAACAAGCAAAAGAAGAAAAGGAAAGGGAAAAAAAAAAAAAAAAAAAAACAGGGGACGGGGAAATAAAATATAAAATGA
>JAYMSF010001877.1:0-11171 GCA_036897335.1 Silene vulgaris
GGCTCTGTTGTTGTTGTTGTTGTTGTTGTTGTTGTTGTTGTTGTTGTATTCTCGTCATAGTTCACTTCTATTACTTGATAATTGTGTCCCACTCTGTGATGTGTCATCATTCCTCTAACTTTCAGGCTAGAAAGAGATTCTGCACTTTCAGATGGAAGTGTTAGAATTCATATTCATGGGAGCCATGTGGGGAAGTCGTTGTGTCGTCTACGTTGCTGGTAACAATTGGTAAGTAGGAACATACACTTGCTTCCATCAGGTTCGTGTCAGCATCTGTAATCTTGCTGCAATGGTCTCATTCTGTGATGTGTTGCCATTGCTCTTACTTTCAGGCTAGAAAGGGATTCTGCACTTTCTGATGGCAGTGTTAGAATTCACATCGTGATGGGAACAATGTGATGGAAGTGGTTGTGTACTTGTGTCGTCTACGTAGCTGATAACATGGATAAGTACGAACATACACTTGATTTCATCAAGCTCGTGGCAGCACCAAATCAAGCTCGTGGCAGCACCAAATCAAGCTCGTGGTAGCACCTGTAATCTTGCTGCAATGTTCTTAAACTCTTATAGACGGAATTGTTTCGTGAGTCGCAGACTATGTGTTTCGAAAATTGTGGCTGCTGGGATTTGAGCCCAGGTCTCCACTGTCGATACGTGGAATTCTAAACACTAAACTACAGCCACTTTGTTGTTCAATCTCCTTACACTCCAATTTAAGTTTGATATTCATCGGACATTTGCCCGCCTCCTCGAATTCAATTTCTCAGTAAAAAGATGAAGAACTAGGTAAAAATCATCCGTGACGAAGAATCAACTACAATCGATTTCAATAATCTCAGGTAAAAAATTCCCTATTCTAAATTTTCACTTTCTTCAATTTACTGCTATTTTTTTGTAGAATGTAAGTAACATTATAGCTCAATCACATCACAATTCAATACATAGTTACATACATCCTCCTGGTTTGCACATTTCGGAAAATCAGTCATAAATTGCATTACATGTTCCTTAATATTTGCTTGATTTCTATTGCAGAATCTGGTGACCACCTCTAGCACACTATGATTCACAATTGCTTTAGGTTGTCTGATCCGCCCTTCAATCCTTTCCTTATTACACATCATCCATAATTGATAACATAAGGCAACAAAACACACTCCAGACGATCTCCTCTTTAAGCAGCTTCTATGTCCTCCTCTGGAATACCAGCCTATCAGGTCAAAGTTATCCAACCTTATGCCGACTGTAAGTCTTATCTTGAGCAGTTCCGCACAAATTTTATACTAATTTATTAGTCGTTGAAACATGCGATTTGGTGCGTTTAGTTTTTTAATTTTTCTTGATATTAGATGAATTGAGAGGTATAATTGGTGAAATTTAGTAATTTAATGCGACTTTACTGTATTAACTCATATATAGTGAGTTTGTACTAGAAATTTGATTCAATTTGTGGATTTCATGGAGTAAATCTTGTTATTGAATGTTTGTTTGGCTTTTCGGCGTTGGGAGTGCAAAAGAAGGTAGAAATAAGGTGTTGGAAAGTTCGTTGATGCAGATGCATTATTACATTGATTGGTGCGGGTTTTAACCAAAGGCTTAAATTGATGGTTGTAGTTTAATCAATGGTTTCGTAGCTTTAGTGTGCATAGCTAGGTAACTCTATAAGTCTATATTATGATCATGAGTAACTGAAATTATAGCAATTTTGTAAAGGGGCTCGGAAATTTGTGAAGGAGTTCAATAAGTAGCCACCGGTTGTTCTAATTGCGACAACTTGGGGATGAAGGAAAGATATTACCAGAATATTACTATTAGTCATAATACGTAGTACAGTATTTGATTTTTATAATTTTATTTGATACGGAGTATTAGATTATAATTTGGATTAGCAATTACATATTGGGGAACTTTGAAGAAGTATAGTTTGCTAGAAAATAGCGTCAAGTGCACTGAGAAGGAAACCTGATCCTGAAATTTGACTTATGATTTTATTTCACACGAAGCTGGAAATGAAGGGTTGTCTGATTAATGATTTTTGTACTATCGGCGATGGTAGAGGTAGACACTATAAAGGGGTTTCGACATCTAGTATGCACTACTGATTGATCTCAAGTAGGTATAGATTTCGGATAGTGCAAATAGGTTTCATAAGCAGCTCAAAAGGCAATGAGTTGATATGCTAATGCTGTACTTTTTTGTTACCAATCTAAATCAGGGGAAGTTTGGAAGAGGGAAATTGTGGATTGAACAGTGTATGATATTTATGTTATCCTATTATCGTCATAGTTTACTTCTATTACTTGATAAGCGTGTCTCATTCTGTGATGTGTCGCCGTTGCTCTTACTTTCAGGCTAGAAAGATTCTGAACTTACGGATGGCAGCTTTAGAATTCATATCTTGATGGGATGGGAACGTAGCTGATAGCAAGTGGTAAGTATGAACATACACTTGCTTTCATCAAGTTCGTGGCAGCATCTGTAATCTTGAATCTTGATGCAATGGTCTTGTACTCTTATAGATGGAATTATTTTGTGTGTTTTTAGTGTCAAGAGTATTGACTATTGACCTAAAATGAGCGGTCCGCTTTGGGCATTTTGTTCTGGCTGATGCACCAGCCTTTATTTTGTGAATGATTGTATTGTGACTGATATACGAACCCGTATGCTGACATGAGATACATTATGCTGTGTATCCTTTCACTTCGCATTGGTTGAATGCTAAATAGAGGGCTTGGTTTTTGAATTTGGTTGAAGGATGGATCATGGATGACGTTTTTTGTTATTGTACAAAATCTAAGTGGAGGACTACTTGTTTTAAATAGCAAGTTTGTGCGTGCTACAAAGTAATATGTATTTGTATCTTAGGTGTGCATAAGCTTTGCTACCATCACTGTTAAGTTTTAATGCTCAGAGGATAGAGTGCAAATGGAAAGGAGGCGGAGGTATTCAGATATACGTCATGATGGCTAAATGGAGTGGGAGCTTCTTTGCATTAGGATGATTTAGATTTGTGCGGGCTGAACCTTTTGACTTATAAAGACCTTTGGTCTTGCTTCTTACTTGATAATGAACTCGGGAACAAAAAAGTTGTATGGAGTAATGATTCCACAGAGAGAGAATTTTTAGAAGATTGCATATAGTCTACATGATTCCTATGTGGGGTATAATTGGATTTGTGCATAACACTCGTGCCTTAACTAAATGGTCTATAAAGTAATAATGGCATTTAAGTGCATAACAATGCATAGGTTTTATGAGCAATGTTGCTGTAGTTTTCTATCTCCTGCACTAGGCAGTTAAGTCCAACATCATGAAACTCACTCGTGTGTTATCATTTTGTTACATCATGATTTCTGCTTAATAGAAGCGTTCACATTTTGTTCGATGATATATTTCTTTTGAACGGTTTTGTTTTATGATAATTGAGCAACTGCTTTTAGTCTTATAGAGTTATAGACATAGTGTATGTTCTATGTTTGTGCGCATAACTGCAAACTAGCAAGTTAAGCCCATCGTCATGCCCGTAAGTTAGTGCTTAGGACAGTGATTCAGCAGTTAGCAAGCTGTTTCCAATCCCCCTATTTTCGTTGGACTTCCCCTGACTAGTTTACGAGCAGTAGGTTTTAGTTCTCCTGTATCGCTGCTTCATGTAAAGGAAAAGTAGTTTGCACAAATGTGATTGACTTTCCAAGTGCCAAGGGGTCTGTATGACTGTCTGTCTGTATATCTCAATACATTTGAGAATTTTTTTTGGCTCCAAATATTTGATGTAATGCTTTTATTTATGCATTAGAAAGATCCATCTTATTAATTTGTTGGTGAAGCAACTAGTTTGTATTGGGTCGTAATACCCGTGACAATGCGACATCAGGGTACTTGTTAGTTGATTCCATATTATGTTGTGAATGAGACTTCTTGTTTTTGTTACTTTGGAGTGTGAGGAAAAGATAAACTTATCACGCCAGGTGTGTAGTGTAATCTCACTATATTTGATCAATATCGACTTAAAATGCGATTGCGGTGATTTAATATCATGCTTGCTAGAGGCAATCAAATGAACAGAGTTATGCATCTTCCTGTCATTCTTTTTAGTATCAGAACTGATTAAATAACAAGGTATAAATCCATCTAATTGCTGGAATGTATACTGTATGACGAATCTAATGTTGGGAATCAAGTTTATTAGATTGTCTGTTATGTTTGTAAATGACATTAGTGAAGCATGTGATAACCCCCATGTATGAGACACAAACTCGAAATATCGCATTGCTCACATGTTCGAGATTCCCTCTTAATGGTACAGGCAACTTGCACGCTAGGAAGACGACAATGGAAATGTGCATATGACTTGAAGATCAACCATGCCAAAAGGGAATGATCTTCTTGTTGTTTAGTTAAAACTGGTTGATCTCTCAGCAAAAAATCAGGCAAGTACTTTTAATTATTCAGCTCAGAACGTGACGGTCATTGGCGAAGCAATAAAGTATTGGCACATTTGCTGCTGATAAAGATTGAAGGTAACTACTATTACTATAATAGCTATTGCAGTATTGCTCTTAATAATTATATTCATTTTATTCATTGTTTTGGTTGGTAGTTGAAATGTCTGTTAGAATTGTTGCCTGTGTTCCTATGTTTGCTGCTTTGTTTTGGACTTCATAATTCTTTGCCTATTCATCTTTGATATTATAATGCAATGATTGGTCTGAAAGTGATATCCCATTATGACAAATATCATATAATTGGCCACACATAGTGCTGAGATCATGCATTTTTATATTCTGAGTGTAGCATAGTAAATTGCCTTCTTCTCATGGTGTAGCATTCTTAGATGTCTACAGCTAATCACCGTGAAAATGACATGGAAGTAAGTTTGAATTACTACAGTGGTTTATGAAAGTGACTACTTCATGTAGTCCCACTCAACAATATGTACTTATTACTCCATCTTAAAGGCTCCCGTGACGGCGTAAAGGAGGTCAGATTTACACAATTTCCCTTATATTGAAACCTTTTTTTTTTGGTGTAAAAGGAGTCACAAGGGGAGCCGATATTGATGCTGACGGGGCTTGAAGCCAGGTCATGTGACGAGGGGTAAAATTGATTTGAATCTAGATAGAATGTCATTGAATCCGAATTAATATCTGTCACTGATTTTGGATAAAGATTTGACCCAAATACGCTGTGACACACTTTTCATATCCAGTTTCTAGCCCAATAGTGTTAGGTGACTAGGTCTACTGGATTCATATTGTCCATTTGCGCGAGTCTTGTATTACGGAAAAGAGATCTAAATCCGTTTCAATGTTAATGGAGTCAGACAAGATAAGAATCCATCTAACCCCTTTCCTGTCATTTACGGGAGTCCTTAAGTACTATGTACTAATGTTGTTGTATCAATCCTTATAGTGACAATTATGTTGGACAAAAGAGTTGAGTCATAATCGATACTTAAATACAGATGGAGGGAATATTGTCTCTATATGTCCATAGCTATTAACTGTGAAAATGACATGGTACTGTATTTTTCTATATTGGATCTCTATGGAACTAAGACTGGCACCTTAGCCTTTTTTTTTGAAAATTATTGACTATGACCGGGTTTTTATAGGTTAAACACTCATTTATACAATCAATAATTGGGTATTTTAATATGTAAAATGAATGTTTCACGCTACAAGACGGTCTTACACAATAATTACGGTTTTTTGTTTTACATAATCTTACTCACAAGAAGCCAAATTCCTTTCTGGCATTCTTAAATTGAATTGCAGCTCCCATCAGATTGGTGTTGAGTGCTGACACAGAGATTAAATAACTGGTGATAGCCAATCATAGGAAGAGAGTTATATAAGCCGACAATGTGGCTTAAATTAAGGACAGACAAAGGCAGTTAAAATGCATAGGCCCTAGGTAACAAATAGGGGACAATGTTGCTTAAATTATTAAGATTTAAGCAGAAAGGTCTTCCTCCACCATGGATTTATGGAATTTACTAGGGATTTGTAAATGTGCTTAATAGGTAAATGAGCTGATGAGCTGGATTCCTGTGAGGGGAATGTACAGTTGTTTGGTTTTTGATTTAATAATCTTTGCTGTTTTTGTCTTTTGTTTTGTTTCTTACCACAAAATTTTGAAGTATTTGTTGTCCAAGATCGTTGTACAAATATGTACAACGATCTTTTTGTATGTTAAATACCTCATTTATTGATAGTACTGAATAATTGATTAACTAATCAGAGGGCCGTCTTAACGCGGTAGGACGATCTTATTTTATAATTCGTGTTTTTTTAATGCTCTGTCAGAAGCCATTGAAGTTGATTTGTTTCTGGGGCTTCAAGTACGGAGCATCATGGAGGTTACATTCCTACACTCATATCCTTGGCATTTATTTTGTATTTTGGTGGCTTATGTTAATGTTGCTGGGACCTGTTCATTCTTCCACTAGCACCAAAAAGGCCTAAGAGGGAACTTTGAGTCTGTCCTTTTAGAAATATCATTACTAACATTTAACGTGGGCTTCCCTTTCCGAGGCTAATGACTCGCTATTCATTGATTTCAGTTTGTGATGTCATAAAGTAAAATGACTCGTTAAATTGGTTGCAGTTTTTGAGTAGGTATTTGAATAATTTGATGGAATTTTGGATGTGATTTCATTATTGGTCATTCGAATCAGTCTCTATGTACTTTAAACACAAAGGTAAAGTGTGTATATCCAACGTCCTTAACTCGTCGATTGGAGGAACCTTTGAGACATTAAAGTACTAATGTCATTTAAGTGTATCAAGAGCTAAAAGTGTCCTGAGTGAAAATGATGACACGTACCGCGGCCGTAATAAATCGTTTAGGACATAACAAAAAGGATATTTAATGTGTAGCATAGTTGCATGTGAGATGTTGGTGATGGATTGAAGATCTAATTAAGTGTATAAGATATAAGATGATTCATTAATATTTAGATGATGCTATAGATGTGCTAAAGAAGAAATACTATGGGATATATTCATGTGTTAGTAACCAAGTTCACTGCATCAGAATGCCTATTGTCATATCTCAAGGGATTTGGTGGAGCACTCAAATCAGAGTGAATTGAAAGCTGGCAATGCTCTAAAGACTTTGGTTAGGTGTTGTAGTGCAGTAGTATTTGTGTACGACGACAAAAAGTCACCACTATATGATAAACAATGACCGTTTTATGTTAAAAAATGATCATTTTATAATTATATAAGGCGGTCACCTTTTACCATAAAATAGTCACTTTTTACCATAAAGTGGTCAATTTCTAAGTGGCCGCACCATATGACCGTCTTATAGTATAATTTGTGGTTGTTAGTGTTGGTTCTTTGTTGAACTTATGGAGAGGTTGTTGCTGAACAAAAAATTGAGAAATTTTGATGACCCTGTAATTCAAACTGATAGAGGATGTTGACTTTATTCAACGATGAAGACTTTAAACCGTGTTTGAAAATTGGTTGCCTTTTGGAATGTAGAATAGACCATTTGTAAAAGTCATCCAAAATTCTAGATTCAGGAACAGGATATAATGTCTGATTTACAAAGCATTCTTACTGTCTGTTAGATTGTAGTGAATGTGGTGTTCTGGTTTCCTGGAAAAGGTCTCTGACTCACAGTTTAACCTGCTGCAGGAGTATTAATGGTATTAGACGGGCCGTTGGGACACCGCATCGCCACCTCTTTGTAAAGATCCAACGGTACGTGTCTAAGTGTTATCGCCTTTACTCACACTCATTTAAAAGTGTCCGATAGGGGTACGTATTTAAGTGTCGGACTCGGCTATTAGTACGAAAAATACGCATAATTTTTGCTTCAAATGAGGTGTCCAAGTCTCATACCCATGTCGAGTGTCGGACATGGGTACAAAACAGAATAAGAAGAGCCATTATTTAGGTGATTTGAAAACAATATGTTTGAATTTGACAGAGTACTAAGGTTACGTACATCCAACTCCTTTACATCGCCATGTGAGTGAGCTTCTTAAGACACTGGCTTAATGTCGTTGTTTAAAGTCATGTTTTAATATCATTATAAACATTCTTACCCATGCACTTAAGAAACTTCATAGTCCTTGCCATAGTTTAGATCATTACAGTACTCCCTTGCTCCCTTCCATCGCCATGTTAGTGAGATTTTTAAGGCACTGGAGTAATGTCGTTTAAAGTCACGTTTTAATATCATTATAAACATTCTCATCCATGCACTTAGAAACTTCATAGTTCTTGCCATAGTTGAGATCATTATGACACAGCCCTTGGAAGTAGTAGACATTGTAATTTGTAAGCAAAGGTGCAATGATAGGCTGTATGCAGCTACGAGGTCGGTTAGGAAACTGAAGAGTAGGTATAGGCAATAGCCGTGTATGAGCTAATTAACCATATTGCTTATAGGTTACATTAAATGTAGAGAAAGTTATATATAATCTCTTTAGAAGAAGGGATTGCGAGTAGATCTCCTGGTCACATGCCTCTTGGGGACCATCAATAAGTACTCTGTTCTAACAGCTTTCAATAGTACAGTAGAATAATCAATAAACAGAACCCTTAATGGTCCCCTTAGGCATATAGTAGGTAGATTTGTTACAATCTTGCCAGGTAATGTCAAGTTCACTGTATTACCAGAAAATGAAATAACCAGATGAAGTCATGGGTCATCTACAGAGTTCCATCATTTGATCTTAATTGCTAATGTCTGTTTGTTCCAAACTTTTCGCTAGCTTGCTCGTTCATTCAACGGGATTTTGTAGTCCTTGCAGACGGTTTTTTTGGGTTGGATTCGGTCGAGTGGTTATGGCCTTATGGAGAGGTCCTTGCTTAGGTTAAATATTTAGACTCTTGATTAAAATCAGCCATTTTAGTTCGAGTCATTTCGGGGCATGTTATATTTGGATTAGGTCAATTTAGGGTTTTCCGGGCTTACAAACGGGTTATTTTGCTCTGGTTCAGTTGGGTTATTATGTGCTTGAGTCATTTTTGGTGTGTTGTTATTAAGTCGAGTGGTTATGGCCTTATGAAGAGGTCCTTGTTTCGGTTAAATATATACTCTCTTGATTCAAATCAGCCATTTTAGATCGGGTTATTTTGGGGGATGTGCCAATTTAGGGTTTAGATCTACTTTGCATTGTACTTTTTTAGTTCGGCCCTGGTTAGTTTTGGTATGTCGAGGGCTCAGGGCTATCCTAGAAGCATGGTATTAAATATTGTTTCCAACATTGAGCACAGGGTTAGTTCACATGTACTAATTCGGACCTTGCATCTTATGTGGAGCCGATACTACTTCAAAAACGAGTAAACGTTGAAACTTCTGTAAACCGTTCATGATCGAGTGTCGCCCGTTATATCTTAAATACCCTGGCCAGAAGGAACTTGTAGGTGGTAGTTTGAAGTGAAAGGGCCATGCTAACTGGTATCCTGTTGTCCAAGGTTGCTGAGTTGTCTATGTCATTGCATTAATTTTAGAAAAATTGAACAGGATATGGTAGGAGATTAGGAATATGTTCTAGCTATTTTTAAGTAGGCATATTGCTGAGAGTTCACCTCAAGAAAATAATGGAATTAAATGCACTATACAATTAATTATTAATGTGTACTACCGTCTCACGCTGTTTTTTTTTGTGTGTAAAGGGAGCCACAAGAACAAATATGATGCTAACGAGGTTTGAACCCAAGTCATCTCTCATAACTTGACATCTGCATTACCGTCTCACACGGTAAGACGATCTTATTCTATAATCTGTGTGATACTCCCTATAATATGACTAAAATGCTTTAAAAGTAGGGAAAGGTGATCCTACTCCCAAAGGAACCTTCACACTTTGGATAATGGAATTGTTTCTTCTACTTAATATTCATTGGATATGGTAATTAAGATATCATATTATTATTATGCATGATTATATCAAAAGCTTCAATTTCCAGCATGCATCTTTCTTGGGTGTTCCATAATTTTTATTGTTGTGCTATCTAATCACATTATTTTACTGTTTGCTGCTAGTAACTTCTTAGCAAGAGGGGACAAGTAGCACTTTGTTGTTTTTGAAGCATTGAAATTTACATTCATGGAAACCCTGAGCACTGTTGCTCCAAAACAGGGTGTCCCTGGTTAATTGTTGAAACTTACTCCTTCAATTGTGCTTTGTGCCTAATTTTTTAACTTTATTGTTCATTAATCTTACAAAGACGGTTCTTTTGTATGTTAAATACCTCGAGTCTTATTCTATAATTTGTGTTGACAACCAGGTTAAGGGAGATTACTCTGAGGTAAGAAGCGGTGGACTATTAAGGCTTTCAACGAAATTACGTTTAAAAGCTTATTCCAAGACCTTAACTTCAGATCCGCCATTGTCGTATCATCCTATGGTAAGAGTTGGAGCTTTAAAAGCTTAGCTCGAAACTTAAAAGTTCACACCTTTTTTTGCGACTTATGTATTTATATGTTCTCATATGATGTGTGAAGAGAACATAATAATAAGAAATATATTTTTATTCAGACTAGTTTATATCTAGCTTTCCTTTCCTTTTCTTTTTGACTAGTAATTATTCAAGTCGACTTGAACTCGCGAGCACTTAATTATATATCGAGATTAAGACTCTATGGGTGTTGTCCTTGGTCTACTAGGATAGTAAAGTTCTTTAATTGCATCTTATGGTTGTATTATTACGACATCAATTGGCCCAATGAAATAAGACTATACTCTTGTGTTCTAAGCTGATGTCAAATTCTTGGTATGAAATAAGGAGGTGTGATGTGATGGCTGCTCTTATGTGATTCAACCTTCTGTTGGTCTTGGTTTAAGACCGTCTTAACTTAAAACCTTTCACCACCTTTTTTTATTTTACTTCTGTTTTAATCGGTTATCAGAACCGTATTAAGTTTAGTCCGTTTTAAATCAGAATTGGTGATCAACCTTTTTCTTCTCGATTGTCTCTCGAACCTTCTCCTGTGATACACGATTATAATATTTTTAGGAGTTAGTGATGTGAAATTCTTCTAAAATACAAGTTGTGATGGCTACTCTTATGTGATTCAAAGTCTTCTCTTGTAATTTGTTGATCAAAACACTGGTGGGCTGGTGGCGTATGTCATTAGAATGAGCTAAGCTTGCAACTTCTTAAATTAAATATTGAAAAGATTATCTAATTCAATTTTATCCATAA
>JAYMSF010001878.1:0-11171 GCA_036897335.1 Silene vulgaris
TGTGCTAGTTGTTCTGTGTTGTGTTCCGTCTCGATCATTTGTTTACCTTTGATTGAAATATTCCTTACAACGAATCAGAAAGGTAAACAAATGATCGAGACGAAGGGAGTAATCTGAGTCCAGTATGACTTTTTAAGTTGGATTTGGTTTTTAGTGAAGATTTTTCTAATGTGGGTTTGATTATTTTAAATCATTGGATTTGTTGGAAAATGTTGATTTTTTTTTTTGTAATTAATTATCGGTGTTAGTCAATTGACACAAGTGTATTGTAAAACGGATTCTTTTAGAAATAGAGACTAGTATTCCCTTTGTCCTAGTCATTTGTTTACCTTCGATTAAAATACCCTTAAAAAAGGTAAACTAATGATTGGACGGAGAGAGTATTTTATGGTTGGTTGGATCGGTTTTACACAATGCTAATGTGAAACCGTCTTATAGAAGGCTAATTGTTAATTTTGAGGATATAACTAGAAGTAGGACTTGGATTTTTCTGTAATTTTGTATGTAGGTGATTCATAGGTTGATGAAAATTATGGTGATAGTATGATCTGGAATAGAGCTGAAATTGTATGATTCTAGTTATGTGATCTCACTGTTTTTTGTACTACTAGTAGTAGATCTAGAAAATGACAAGCATAGCTTGACATGGAATTGTTCTAGGGTTAAAATTGTAGATCATTCTGATTCAAGAAAAAAAAAAGTCCACAATGTGAAATGTGATGCATTATGGAACATTTTCTTATGTTCCTATTCGTAGACGTAGTTCTTCGTAGACGTAGTTCTAAATTTGTGCACCGATATGTATCATGTATGGTTTCGCACTTCCGCTTTCACCATTTCTGTCTAGTAAGTTGGTACAAGCTTTGAGTCTTTGATCTCAATGAGATTTTTTATTTTCTTTCGCTACATGTTTACCATATTTAGAAATAAATTTTCATGAAAAATCAGTTGGTGAGCAGCAATTCTGTCCGAATTTTTTCTGGCTCTACAAAAAATTATTTTGTAGCACCCAGATAGGATTTGACTTCTTAGCTGATGTATTTTTACTCTTCGTAAGTTTTTATTCTTTTTTCACTTTGACACCTTATTTGAAGTCAAAACATGTGGATTTTTCATAAAGTAGGCGTACGTAGAACTCAGATAAGCACCGGTGCCTGATATTTCAGAAAGAGTCTGAGTACCATAGTTTAAAACCTCGAAAAAAAAAGTTGATAGCTATTAGCTTGCATAATAATTTTTCAGGCACTGCAGTTGTTTTGAATATTGAAGTTATCTGTGAAGCTGAACTAACATGGCTTTTCTCAATGGATGATCTGTAGGTGAGAGATGGGGTTAGTCTATGGCCTGGAGTGAGGCAACTTTGCATGAGGAAAGGTCTATTATATGGATTCATGCGTTACTTGTCTATGCCATTTAAGACGTTGCATGGAGCTGGTCAATCCTTTAGGGTCACACGACTTTTGTGCAATGTTTCTTGTATATCTAGCGCACTGCAGATTGAAACGGTGAGAGCTTCTCTGTAATGTTGGTTTCGTCTGCATAAAATATAACAAGTTACTCTATTCTTTCTGAAAAGTTGACATGTTTAAGAAGGGTGATCAAACTTTCCGGTGGTGTGTATGATGTTCACAGTAATCAGGATGGGGTTATGCTTTGGTAACTTAGTGCTTGGGTCGGGGTTGTTCAAATTATGAATTGCTGCTAGAAATGTATTTACAAGCTAACTTGAGGAAGGTGAACTTTTTATGGGTTAACCATTTGTCTTTGAGTTCGGGAGTATGATTTGAGAAGCTACTTTTCAGGTAGCTTAAGATAAGGGCACAACGGATAGGATATGTTGTAGGATTTGATGGCAGGAAGGACAATGATACCAGGATTATTTAATTTTTTTCTGCGAATGTGGTTAAATATACTAGCAACCATTCTGTGGAGCAACTAGTTTGTCTCAGTTGATTCAACATGTTGGAAATTCTAGGTTAATGTTCTTTGTATTCATTCATCAGGTTCCATGTCTTAGGGACAACTATGCTTACCTCATACACGACGAGAACACTGGTACTGTTGGGGTTGTTGATCCTTCTGAAGCCTTGCCCATTATTGATGTGCTGAGCAAGAAAAATATAAACTTGAATTACATACTGAATACCCATCATCACTATGATCATACTGGTGGACACCTTGAACTGAAAGAAAGGTACGGGGCAAAGGTATGATATATGGTGCTTTTTTCTTCTTATTGATGATTTATCAGCTTGTATTTCTGAAGTATTTTGTCTCCTTGAGTTGCATATAAATGCTTATCCTAGAGTGGAAGTCTCTTTTTTTTTCTTTACTATGGTGGATTAAATCAAAATGTCTCACTAAACTAACCGTGCTTCTTAAGTAGCAGTCATTTGATGCAATTGTTGCAATTGAAATAGCCTCTCCTTGTTTGTTAACACATGAATAACGTTGCATTCATTCAACCCAGCATTCTTTTTCTTACAAGGTCTCGATTGACTATTAAAAAAAGGCCTAATCCTCAACGGTTTTGGGATCAATGAATTTTGGGCTTTAGGTGTTAGGTTGAAGTGTTCTCTATAGTCTAGTCAAAAGTGTATTTGAGCTCAATTCTTCTTATAAAGCATGCATATTTCTGCTGTACTCGTAGGTAATTGGCTCAGCAAAAGATAGAGAGAGAATTCCGGGGATTGATATCTCCGTAAAAGATGGTGACAAGTGGTACTTTGCTGGCCATGAAGTTGATATATTCGAAACACCTGGTCATACGAGAGGTAAATTCATAGCTACAAGCTACACCTGATCTTTTTTTCTTCCCCATATTGTAAGGCCTTAGGATTCTATATTACCGAATATTTCAAAATTCTGTATATTGCCCATGCTCGGGTGAATGAACGGAAATTTTCCTTATGGTGATTTTTTTTTTCTCTTGTAGTTGCAGTAACATGGCCTTGTTTGTGTAGGTTTTTGATTCACAAAGAAAATGCATATTCCTAGGTTCTAAAGATCAGCAACCCTACTATTAATATCTGTAAATCTGTAATGCCTATTTTGTGTTAGTGTCCTGAATGCATTTTGCTATTCTGCTCCGCTAGTGTTCTGAAATCATGTAAGGACATGGCATCTTGAACATACTGCACGCAGTATTTCTAAGAATCATTTACTCGTAGGAATATCTGTCTGAGAGGGCGTGATCTGATTTTTGGCTCTTCCAATGGTTCACAATTTCTCGTATGAGAGGATCTCTTGATATAAGAGTGATTCGGTAGGTTAATAATAGCCACTTGATTAATGACAGTGACCTTTTTGCTTATACATGGTGATTATTATTTCATAGCTGTAACTGACCATTTTAGTTTCAACGGTGACAAGATCTCACAAGAAGTTATTACAAGGCCAACCTAAATTTTGTACTAAGCTGCACAAGGGCGTATTTATAACTGATTGTTTGGAGGATTATTGATCTCTTACAGTCTCATTGCAGTGAAAACGCATGATGGTCTTCTTTTGTTGGCTATTGTTCAAGCTGTTCCTGCTCAAATATGTATCTTGTTTTTTCTCTGCAGGACACATTAGCTTTTATTTTCCTGAATCTGGATCCATTTTCACTGGTGACACGCTTTTCAGTCTATCTTGTGGAAAGCTTTTTGAAGGAACAGCTGAAGAGGTTAGTGTGCTGTCATTCTGAAAATCAACCATTTTTCCGAGAGGTGGTGGTGGGACTTTTTATTTATTTATTTTACAAAAAGGAAAAAAAAACTATTAAGGATATTGTTTGGGATAGCTGGTATTTCTTTCGAAGTTAGTATGTCTTACTCTCATTGCTTGTCCAAGCATTCATGGCTTGTCATACTTGAAGGCATGTGTCTAAACGTTTGAGACTTAACCAACCCCGATTAAGTGGTCCGGGTCCTGACTGAATATCTTCAGATCAGTTACTACTATTATAATACTTACATGATTTCTGTCTGAGATGCAGATGCAAGCTTCTCTGGAAAAGATTACGTCACTACCAGATGACACGAGTGTTTACTGTGGCCATGAATATACCTTGGTAAGTTACATTACTCGTTACTCTTATCGTAGATTCTTTGATCATTACAGAAGTTCAAACTCACGAGTATGATGATTTTCATCTTTCAGAGTAATTCTAAGTTTGCATTGTCTATCGAGCCGACCAATGAAGCCCTCAAGTCATATGCATACCGTGTAGCACAGCTTCGTAATAAAGGGTTGCCAACGGTAATATTCTAGCCTTCTCAAGTAGCTTAATTCATTTTGCTTTATTTGTCTTATGATTAGCATCTTTCTTCAATTGAGCTTCCTAACTATATTTAGTTATTGTTAATTAATTACCCTACATGCAAATGCAATCCCACATTTCATCAATTTTCTTCTTTATTCTTCAATGAATTCGAGATTCACTAAGCGTCATTGTACCCGACTACCCATAACATCCGGATAAGAATTAGGGAGAGGTGAATTAATTTCACGCAGAACATCACAGTATCAAATCCTGGTCTAAGATCTAGCCTCGGAATCGGTTGTCGAGGTGGCACAATCATGGTCGTTGTGCCATAAATACAGCCGATACCACCTTGAAATACAGTAGTGGACCTAGCTATAACCTTATAAACTCTGAGAACTTGACCGAGGTAGCCTATTAAGAGCGTCAAAAACTTTGAACGAGGTAACCTTACAAAAACCCTGATAAGTCGGTTGTGATGCGGTAATGTGGCCTAGATTTAACATCATAATTACTCCTGAACGTCATCCAGTTTTAGAAGTTCATATAATGATTTTGCTCATCGTGGGGGCAACTAATCAACTAGTTGCACTTGTTTTGGGCAGATACCGACGTCACTGAAGTTGGAGAAGGCATGCAACCCATTTCTTCGAGTCTCGAGTAGAGAGATCAGACAATCATTAAACATACCAACTGTGGCAGATGATGCTGAAGCCTTACGTATCATCCGCCAAGCAAAGGATAACTTCTAGCTCGTCATTGTATAGATTCATAGATATATACAGTGTGCTTACGTTTGGCAAGATTTGTCCCGAATCTCTAGGATTTTGTTACTTCAGTTTGGAACCAGTAGGCGCAAATGTATACTAGTTCTTTTTTACCTGTTGTCTGTGGCTGCTCTTTCAAAACAAACTGTAATAGGCGCAAATGTATACTAGCTCTTTTTTACCTGTTGCCTGTGGCTGCTCTTTTGAAACAAGTGTAATTGTGAGCCTTATAATCCTTTTGACGTATGCAACCTTATCCGGTGTAAAAAATGCGAAATTTTTGTGAAATATTTTGCTTTACTTCATTAGCATACATGTGAAGTATGAACACAAAAAAGGGGAACAAAATCTGGTCAAGTAGATACTTTTGTCGATCAAGCGAAAAACACTCAAAACCTCATGCCATCAAAGTGATTTGGAGCATTTGTAAAATCTCAATCGGTGCAATTTTATAATACTTTTCATGTCAAAAGTTTAAAATAAAATTTTGCTATAGCATTTATTCTCGATTGAAAAAACTTAAAAATTAGGATGCCGAAGTTCATTTTTGCGCTTGCCTGAAGTTTCTTAGGAATCACATTTAGCTGATGAAGTAATGACATCGAAGACAACGAGGCTACAAAATGAATTTATAAGCATTATTCCAGTTCACCATTTTTTTTGGTGCACAGAAGTAAATTAAACCGGAACAATTTTTTTGGACCATAGTTAATTAGAGGCAACACCACCACAGATAAACCCACTTAACCCCCTCTACCAAGACGCAAATGTCCAATCCACAAAACAAGAGTACACTTCAACAAGCGGGTCTCCATCATCATCGCCCGACAGCTTTACTGAGTCGGTTTTTCATAGTTCATCCTGCAATAACGACAATGAGACCAAACATTAACTTGAGTTACAAACAAATGTCAGACAAGTTTTCTTTCGTGGTTCATAATGAGGCGCAAGAACCATTACAAATTTACAACAAGATAATCAGATGGTTTGCTAGGGGGATCTTAAATGCTGAATTCAAGATACATCACGCAAACGAGCACAGTCGTCTTTTATAGCATAAGAGTGAGTACTTGTGTTGCCTACTCAAACTTGCATTTTATACCGTGAAAGTACAAAACTCGCGGCCTTCTGGGGTCATGAGACCACATCTTATTAATTTGCTCCACCGTTGGGGTGGGGAAGAGGGTGCTTGGTAAGATCGTAGTGCTATAATGAGACGATCAAGACTAATCTCATTTCCAAGGAACCCTATAATCAGATGGACCATTGACCGCTATAGGCGCTATTCTGACTTGATCCCCCTAAAACACCCATACGTACGGGTCTCTCCATATGCGACTACAAGGGTTCAACTCGATTCCTAATGTATCCAACACACTGGTCTTACAGCATGTACAATGGAAGCTATCTAAGGCGCTCTTCAAAAGTGGCCCCTATTGTTGAAGGGCAAAAAATAGTGTTTTTTTTCCCCTCAGAATTGCTTGCTATCTTATGCTCTTCATGTACTCTATAAAAGCAAACGAAAAGTAGCTCTATGTAAGCTCTCCACCGAGAACTTGGAAAGCTTGTTCATCATTAAAGTTGCAAATGTGGAAGCAAATTTTTATTTAAATCTTCTATTACACGTAAATTGAGAGTGGTGCGACCAAAATTAGATGGCGAGTAAATATGAGAGTTTTTGTTATAAATGTTGGTTTTTGATCACCGCGAAAGAGTATATGGAGAGCAAAATATATGCTCTTCATTTTTTTTGCAATTCTAAAAGCTCTTAACCATTAGGCGAAGACGGTAAGACCATAATCAACAAGACGAGGCAACGAAAAATAGAGTTTATATTTTTAAAATTACTCAGAACAAAATTGAGATACATGATGAGGTTCTACTTACATGATAGTCATCCATATAATCGCGAGGATCATGCTGCATTTATGAAAACAGATTATCAGTTCATATTTATATGTAAGAAAACAAACGTAAAGCAGTAAGATAAGCCGTATGTTTAGACTTAATTATCATCTCATGTTTTAACTAAGTTGAGTGAACAGAATGTACAAGCAAATTATGTCTCCAAATTGTTAGGAGTTCGGTTTCAATGGAGTGTAGGTAGAGAGTTTATTAGAGGGTGCACGTGAGATGCTATGGACATTCAACCTAGACCACAAAATAACTGTCGATATCATGCTTAGTTATATAACAGGACAGTAAAATCCCATTCAATGATGAAGGCAAAAAGAAGATAACTTCAGGTTACATTTGGTAGCAAACAATCACCATTAGAAAGCAACAGAGTTTTGTTGTTATTTTGTTCAAATAGGGTGAAAAATAGGTTGACTGTGTTGCATATCTGACACGATAGCACACGACATTACGACACTCCATTTAGGCCAAAACCATGATTTTCTTACAATATAACCAAGCGGAATTTTTTTCACAAGTTAGGTGTTTCAGAATTTAGAGTGAGCAATACCCTTCTATGGCGCCTTCTATCGCCACGATGGTGATCTCTATCTCTTCTCCTCCTTTCACCTTCTTCCCTTGCTATTCGAGCTTCCTGCAGAACAAAATTTTAGCTTGCTGGAGAAATCTACGATCACTACTCCCTCCATTCATTTGGACTCACTAAAATTCACTGCATGTCCATTCACTTGACATCACTATCCTTCTTACGTGCCGCTTTCTTAAAGTTTATGCATATGTACATTGTACACATAGGCAATACAATTGAATGGAGGGAGTATTTAACATTATTAAAACCTGTATACAAAAGCCTTTCAAGTCATTAGAGAACGGAACATGTTCATCACCTCTTCTTCCTTCGCTTTTCTGTGTTTCTCAGCTTCCTCAAACGCCTCCTTTTCAGCCTGGCATAATTTTGTACATACAGTCATAAGTCAGCCCATGCTTTTCTAGGTTTAGGAAGACAGATCTCACATAACACGCCAAAAAACTACGGCTAAGAAAGAAAAAACAGGATATCCTGTACTATGTCCATTAGAAAAGTTTCAAATCATAAACAACGGTCTAGCATTGAGACAAGTGATGCCACAAGAGGAACCAAGGAAGGGGGATTTTAAGATATTTGGCAGCTACTCACCTCCCTGTTATTGATAAAATAGTCCTCTACAATTTGCTTTGCATATTGCGGATCGTCACAGAGTAAGATGTTGTCATACACTGAACCAGCCTTGACCTGAGATTACAGAAGGTGTCAAGTCTAGGATAGCAGCTTATAAAACAATGGAAGTAAATGAAGTGAAACAATAGATCCTCAAATATGATGGGAGAAAAGGGACTCAACCCGTATCCGGATGACAGGTCTGTTAGGTCTACGTGAAACGAATTAGCTAACTTAAAGGTTCAGTGGTGACTTATCTTATAGATAGAGATCACAATCACTTATGAAACAATGCATCAAGCATGATAACAGTTCTTACCTGCCAAACTTCGATTCCGACGTATTTAATTGGCCTCAACACATAAAGATCAGGGTCATCCTCAAACTCTAGCAGTGACAAAAATGAGATCAATATCAGTGAATATAATCGAAAGGGAAATTGTGTATTTGTGTCCCATGAGCCATCTTTTTACCCAGGGAAGAGGGGATAGGGTTAGGAGCAAAAACGCAAAAGTAACACAGGAAATGTTTCCTAGTGTTCAGAGTTTCAATCATATAAGCAAGGCATCTCGCTTGCAAGAGTAGACACAAATTCTCAAACAAGACGGTCAATTAACAATACTTTTCTGAGACCTCCACTTACCCACTAGTTTTACTCGTTACCAAATTTAATTGAACCCCTTATAAATTGCATGTCTCACAGATGCTGTAAGTGGCGTAGAGCTAACTGAAGAATAGACTGCAATAAAGAATTTTTACCTGGGTTATCAATCCAGGGCGTTCTCCACTTTCCTTTATAATTTGGGTTCTTGATTTTCTGTTCGCCAATAATAGTTTTTACAGTAAGCATCCTAATTCATAACCTAGATTGACGAAGCAGGAAATATGCTTAATTTTAAATCAAGATCACCTTTGGCTTCCATGGCCCTTTGTAAGCAGGATTAGGGATCTTTGGTGCTCGCCAAATTCCGTCTTCATCTTCATCCCAGCTATCAGGCTAAAAGTAGATCAAAGAATAAAATCAGCACACACTTTTACGTCAATCCTTGCAACTTTAAACATGATATGAAATAATCCTATCACATGAAGAGCTAGAAATTTCAGTGGGTACTGAAAGTCTGACATGAGTGTCACAGATTGAACACTGAAAACAAAAACTCATAATACTAGCCAAGCTACATCAACAAACCTCTTTGGCTTTAGGATCAGGAATTTCAGCCGGAATAGAGTCATATCCCTGAAACAAGACCAAATCCGATAAGACAAAGTTGTAGTACGAAAATAATCAGATTATTACAGTCTCAATGACTACATGTATTCATCACAGAAGAATACCTTTGGTTTAATATCATTAGGATCATCTATGTACTCTCTATCTTCCCAATCTGCCGGCTGCCAAATCAAAGGCAGGTGAATTAACAGTTAATCAGCAATACTAGTATTGAAAATTATCGAAAAATATTGAGTTCTCGCAAATTCTTACCTTTTTAGCTTTAACATCCTTAATTTTTCTTGGAGGAAGTATATCCCAGTCTGTGTACAGGCTTCCTGAATCTTTTTCACGGTTGTCAACCAGCACACTATATGTTGCATCGGGCCGAATTATAAATGTGTAGAAGTGTGTGAGTTTGTCTGTTTCACATTCGAGATCCTTCCTGATTGGGTAATTCTGGCCCTGGTAGGAGACTATGACATGAAGCTTCTTTGTCTGTGTACCGCATAGATCTGGTCCAAACATCAGACTGCAGCAAACAAAATAAACCAAAAGGATTTTCCATATAATCAGACTATCTCAATGAATTCATAGTCCGAAAGTGCTGGGCTTTAACCGACTCGGGATAGCAATATTAAACATGGCTTCTACATATGTAAGGCACAATTCATTTAGCTTTGCTTTATCAATTTCGTCAACTTCCCCTCTCTTTATCCAGTATTTGACTCGAAAAGGAGTGGAATGGAAATAGACAAGTATGAAAATTACAAATTGGCCTCTCCGAGGAATCGTAATAATAGTAAAATTTAAAATTAGAGAATGGAGAGTATAAAATCAAACCTGTACGGGGTATCTCCGCCAAATTTCTTTTGATTAATATAACCAGAAAGAAGCTTTAAGTAGCCTCCACCGCACTCAATATCCTGTTCAAATTTCACCGAGTACTGAATAACAAGAGTTCTGTTCTTGTTGCTCAGCTCAGGTATTTTAGCAGATATAGCAAAGTGCTTTGCATCATTATGAGTCTGGATACCTGCATAATCGACATTAATTATCATATGCAGTTTTGCTTCGCTGCCTTGGGACATAACTTTTTTATGCATCTCAACTTCGAAATGTGACTAAATGGGCACAAATGTTGAATGCATTAAGACAATTACGACAACATCACTAGGTAGGTTAATCTATTAAGTCCAAGATAAGAACTCATGAGCTCAGAACCAATAACACATAACAACTTAACTATTCCTCAGTAAGCGAGGATTATCATTTCTATACTCATTTATAACAATTAACAACACTATTCCTACCTCAAAATTTCAAATCCTCGGTACTCTCATACAACAATCCCACCACAAAATTTAAATTACAAATTTTAAGATTAGAAACCGTAAAAGTTCTGAAATACCTACCATTACCTAATCTTGATTTAGACGCCACGCAGGAGTACATGCCCATACTCCATTCACACATCTACCCTAACTTCCTAACCGATAATCTTAGTCAAACAATCGAGTCAACAATAAGAATTCAACACCTCTAAATCGTGTGTCCAAGATCAAACAAATCTTAGTACAGCAATATATCCATTTCTAGTCTTCTATAGCGCAATCCTACCAAAGCTTGACAAACAGAATAACTTACCAATCTGATTAATTCATAAACATCAACATTGCAAGTTTGCGACAAAGTTATCGAAAGATTTTTTACCTTTATCATCAGGATGGAAGATGATACGCATACACGAGGTGTATGAGTTTTTCCATACACAACCAATTACGTTGCGACACGTGGCAAACTAGAGTTAATCCACATTAGTTAGTTTAAGGC
>JAYMSF010001879.1:0-11169 GCA_036897335.1 Silene vulgaris
GTCGGTTTTTAGGCTGATACCATGTAAGATAATAGGATGGAGATGATAACTCAATGCGTGATTATTATTGAAGAGACAATTACAATATATAGGAGACTATCTTACGGAATACTCCAAGAATATTCCTAATAATATTCTACCTATAATAATAATATTCTCTAATACTTATAATATATTCCTACTAATAATATCTCTAATATAATATCTCTAATAGTTTTGTAGACCTGTATAAGTTAAAAATGCTCATGTGAAAATATCGGTAAACATGTAATAAACGGTTTTGAAATAAATTTGATTTCGAAGCATAGATTTGGATTTTGGAGGTCATTTGGTATATGTCAAATTATAGATTAAGACAATATAAAGGCATTTGATATTATATCAATAGATTAAGACAATTGAATAAGCATGTCCAAAACATAGGACACAAGGATGACAATGGAGATGAATTTGAAAACCTAATAAAACTAACTTGAAAAGAATCACTCATTGTAGGTAATATAATGGGACCCTATTGAATTGACTAGACTTGAGCATGATACGGCGCTACCCGCGTCCAATTTCGGCGTCACCCTTTCACATTCACCTCTTATTTATGCGGCCCCTATTATTATACGTGATGTACTCATTGTTATGGGGTTTCCACTTATTGTATGTGAGAGGGTGACGCCAAGTTTGGGAGCCACCTGATAGAGCTAACTCGTTTTCCATATGAAAATTAATCCAATACACACCTGCAAATAACCTGACTAATCGAGTTTTTTTTTTTTCAATTATTTTTTTATTATTACAACGAGAGAACCTCTAGCCGCTACCTTTTGTGCGCACTAGGTAAACCCTCAAATATATATGATAGCCTACAAATCACGTATACCAGGTAAGTCGCCCGAGAATGACAGACTCGAAGTTAATTTAAAAACCAGTTAATTTTGCATAAACATGGGTATTTATACTGTCCTTATTTATGCATGTGTGAAATACTTACTCCGTTTTAACTATAAAACGGATATCTCCGTCGTAGATGAATTTGTTTTGTAAACACCTTCATAATGGAGCATGCTAGTTGGATATGAAGTTCAACATGGAAGGCCATAAACAAGAGACGTGGCATATATCCAATGGATTAATGATCTAAGATCTCAAATCCCTAGGATTTTGAAGATTGATGATAAGAGGATGGATGAAATATAAAATCAGAAATTTGTGAATTGTGAAATGAATGAATAATTTGACTGACCATGCTCTCCCTCCAGGCTCCAGCCCATATGCCAGTCCACCACCCCATCACCTCATCCTTTATCCAATCCCACTCTTTAGGATTGCTACACCTTATTGTTTTAGTATCCTTTCTTACTAAATTAATCATGGTTTTTGGACATATAATTGTCTAGGTCCCGCCCTCCAATAAATCTCAACAAACTTACACTGCTAAGTTTGTGCTTGCTGGTCAATTCTTTACGTTTGTTTTTTAAAAAACAGTTTTGTATACTTAAAATAAAAATGTAAGACATCCAAATAAAGAAAAGGGTAACCATAGGGACAAGGAGGACAACATTTCAAGGTCGAGTCAATTTAACTAATGAAATAATTAGCATCTTAGGTATAAGTCAGTTTAAGTTGGGTGACTATTGGCTAGATTATTCAAATTATGCCGTTTTGGGTCAAGTGATTTTGTCGAGATCTAGGTGTTTTTTGGGTCATTTAAGTGTATTTTCATGTCATTTTGGATTAACTGAGTTTAAGCACATATATTTCTAAATCAGGTTTTTATTCAATCTAACTTGAATAGTTTATCATATTGTCTAGACTAGGTGTTTTTTAGGTCATTTTTTCATGTCATTTAAATTAGCTCACTTTAAGCACACATATACTTCTAAATTAAGTTTTTATTCGGTATAACTCGAATACTTTATCATTTTGTCTAGACTAAGTGTTTTGAGGTCATTTCTAGTATTTTCATGTCATTTTAGATTAGCTCAATTTAAGCACACGTATTTATAAATCAGGTTTTAACTTAAATAGTTCATCATAAAATCCAAATTAGATATAAATCCGGTCATTCGAATCAAGTCGGTTTTACGTCGGTCTCTACCTACAAGTCTACAACCCCACAACTACTACCCAATCACCCACCCATGAGGCCATGATATAGCTTCATTCCAAATAATAATTTCAAACTTTACTCTTGTCCTAATATTCCACTTCACCATACTACCAAATATCCAAAACATTTAAATTTTTGTAAATAATAATAGTACCCCAAAAATTATGGTACACCTTAGCTGGCACCAGAAAAGCTTCCAGCTGTTGCCCTTTAATTCCCCACTTCAATACCTCAATTCTTTACCTTTATATACCCTTCATAACCTGACTACACTCTTCACTCAAAAATACACTCAAAATATTTAAAATACTATTAAAATTGTATAAGATTCTAAAATATAGAAAAAAAAAATATGGGTTTGGTAATAAATTTGGTGTTGTTTTTAGGGTTAACATTGTGTACTAGTCTTGTGTTTGGAGGGAATTTTTACCAAGATTTTGAGGTTACATTTGGTGATAATAGACTTAAGAGATTTGGGAAGGCAGGTAACTTGCTTACATTGTCACTTGATCAGGTTTCGGGTTCGGGTTTTCGGTCTAAGAAGGAGTATTTGTTTGGGAGGATTGATATGCAACTTAAACTTGTTTCTGGTAACTCTGCTGGTACTGTCACCGCTTATTATGTAAGCGCTTTCTTCACTCACTAACTTCATTTTATCGTATATTGTTACCATTTAATGGGATGGAAAAACTAAAAAGTATCACACACATTGCAATATCAACTACTCTACAGTACGTCCATAGTCCATGCTATTTTATGAACGGAGTTGTGTTTTGTCAGGTCTAAATAACTTTTTTATCGAGAAGTTCGAGTATAATAGTTTTTTAAAAAATGTTTACGACCTAAGATTTTTGAAATTATCTTTACGGGTTTGCCATTGTTTTGTCACTTGCAATTATTAAGATGCAATTATTAAGATGTACGATAAACCCATAATGATAATTGTGTCGAGAATTGAATTAGTTGACGTATAATAACACGTAACGACATTTATTTTAGAAGTTATGACGATCAGTCGATCATTCAAGTATTGTAGGCCGTATCACTATACTTGAGTGATCAGACATTTGGGACCATAAATTTTTGTTTGAATTATTTACTTTTGCACGAGAATAGAATATGGCATCCACTTTATCTTTAATAATTAGTACTCGTAGCTATTATTTGCGAATATCAACTTGCATCGAGTTATGACCGTCATAGATGAGAATTTTATTTGAGAACTTTATATTTTGGAATTTGGATTATTACAAAATTAAGTGTATAATAACTTGCGTATTTGTGTTATTATACAGTTATCTTCAGAAGGAGCAACACATGACGAAATTGATTTCGAATTCTTAGGAAATGTTACAGGCCAACCTTATACTGTCCATACTAATGTGTTTACTCAAGGCAAAGGTGGTAGGGAACAACAATTCCGTCTATGGTTCGACCCGACCGAGAAGTTCCACACTTACTCCGTTCTCTGGAATCCCTCTATGATCATGTTAGTACTCCTAAAATTTTGTTTTAGGAAATTATCTTCTTATTTAGACCTGACAAAACCAACTCGACCGGACAAACTTAAAAAGTTAAAATCCGACTTATGACCCGTTTAATGAATTGGGTTTATTTGAAAATTGATGCAGATTCTTGGTAGACAACACACCAATAAGAGTATTCAACAACCATGAAGCAAAAGGAGTACCATTCCCAAAGACACAACCAATGAAGATATACTCAAGCTTATGGAATGCAGACCAATGGGCGACTCAAGGCGGTTTGGTTAAGACAGACTGGTCCAAGGCTCCATTTACGGCTTACTACCGGAATTTCAATGCTAACCCTGACCATGCCTCTGCTACTACTGCCTTCACCAGCGGTGCGTCGCAGAGCCAGGTGCTTAATGCATGGAACAGGAGGAGACTGAGATGGGTTCAGAAGTATTTCATGATCTACAATTATTGTACCGATGTGAAACGATTTCCTCAAGGTTTTCCTGTCGAATGCAAGTTCTGAACTCTGATGTTAAGAAATTAGTAGTCATCCTTGTAGTATGGATTAGTTGGTTTCTTCCTTGTTGTATTGTGTTAAAGCTTAATTAGATTTCGACTTTCGATTAGTTTATGTAATTTGTCAAGTAAATAATTTTCCTGTCCGGCTGTTCCATATTTCTTGCTGCATTGATGCATAGTTTTCTCTCTTCCAACAACATTACCCAGTGCATGATTTTCCGTCTTACACGCAAGAATCGGAAAATCAAGTTTATGGTTTCCCGTCTTCCATATGAGAAATTCGAGTTTACCATCAACAAAGAGTCACTGATACCGAAAAAAAGAGTAGTGTCTCACTTCAAATTTCAAAATGCCAGACAACTAATGCTGCAATGGCCAATGAGTGTGTGGGGCATTAGCGTGGGTCGGTTATATTGAGCTCGGGTTTATATCAAATCAATGGGATAGTTAAGTTCCCAACTCTCGTTAGATAGTCGGAATTGGATAAAGGCTATCAAGCTCAAGAGGACACTACCTCATTAGCTCATCATGTGTGGAATGTGTTGGGAGCTTTCAGAAAGTCGATTGTTATTAGTCGGTCGATGGAGGTATCACATTTTCTCGTTCCAAATGTTGTCGATCCACCCTTGTGATCAACCAGACAAGAAACAGAGCTAACCCACATTGTACAAACTCGACCAGACTTGAATCAGAGCTAAACCACATTGTACAAACCCCAGAAATAGAGAATGTAATTAAGGTACCATGCTCCAACGCCGACAATCATATCAGTTCAACGTACCAACGAGCCGACAAAGTATGAGGAGTTTCATTCGACGACTATCAGAAAATTATGAAAAACACACTCACATTAAAAGTGAAACTATGGAAGAAAAGCAATTAGCTATAAAAATGACCTTTATCATTTCATGATGAAGTAAAATACTGTATTGTATGGAGGGAGTACTGCTATAAACCTTTTGAACACAGAAATTCAAAATTCTGATGTGACGACGGAGTATTTATTTTCAAAACAACTGTCTCCTTGTATTATTCAGAACACTAAAAAGGTTCTGAAATTCTTGGTTTTGTAGTACTCTTAAGATCGAGCATAACGAACAGATATGCGACGTATAATGGGGCTACGACATGAAGGGCAATCATTCATGCCTTGTTTCTCATGGAGCTCGTTGCAGGTTTTGCAGACCACCTGATGAGCGCAGGGAAGAAAAACAACAGACATTTCTTCTGAGAGGCACATCACACACTCCCTTTCACGTGTTACTCCTCCGACACCTGAGAAATCTTGTACCTGATTTTTAGGTTGATATGAATCCTGAAGTTGGACACGGGCAGTTTGGGAATTTGCCAGCTTATAGGCATAACTTCCATCACCACCTCTCTTCAAAGCTGCTATCTTCGATGAGTCTGTCTTCAGTCTTAATTGAGAGATTTCACTTTCAAGCTTTAAAATGTCATCTTTATATTTCTTGAGTTTTTCTCCTGCTTTTAGCGTTATAGCATCCTCCTTGGATTTTGCAGAAAACTCGAGCTGTTCTCGTTCTTTTCTTGTGGAACTCGCCTGAGTTAGAAGTTCGTTCTTTGTCTTCTCCTCTTGTTTCCACCGAGCCTAATAACAGCAAGAGCAAATTTGTTTCTTCAGTTTCAACGTAGACACGAGAATAACACAACGGTATCCATTGTCTCAGGATCCTCCTAGCATATGGCGAGGTGGGGGTGGGGAAGAGGTGTCAGATGCACACAAAATAAAAGACAGTCTTACTCCCGGAACTGTTTCAGGATGACTTGTTAAAAAATTGTGTCGAAAATTGCACGAAATGGCTACTGCCTCACAATAAAAGAAGCACGGGTAAATAAACTACAAAATCTAGCTCTATTCGAAATGCACACAGTAGTCATCCCTTGACAATATAAAACAATATAAATGCTCCGTAATTCATAAAACATTTATGCATCTCAAAAAAGAAAATAAAACGCTAGGGACAAATCAACGATCTTGAGAACATAAGTGGGTTACATCAGTTATTCAGTTTACTAATAATAACTGATGTGTTATCGGTGGTGTTGAAACATTATGCGGAGTGTTGAAAAAACCAAGCTGGATTTCTTTGAAGTCTTAACAAAATTCCAGGTATCAGATATACAGGCATGGAATTACATGAAACAAATTTTTGCAAGCCAGGTGAGAATGTCGGGTTGTCAAACATAGCCAAATACTGGAAGAAAATGACATGAACAATCAAGACTCAGAAATTTTCCTTCACCTATGATATTCTGGTTCGGGTAGAGTGTAAAAGTGTAGGATATGGGTACATTCCAAACGTTGGACTAGCATACGTCAATTTTCTAGACACGGAGACTCGGTCTAAGAAAGAGGATAAGGGTGCAAAGACATGTCTTTAAAGTATAAAATATTTACAAATTTGAAATATGTCGAGTTTTATAAAGTGGAACATATCGATTTTTGAGAAATAAGGCTTAAAACAATTAAATGTCATACAAAATGCTTCAAACAAAGTCTCTTCCTCTAGTTTGTGATATGGACCACCGTTATAGGCTTCTCCAAGAGAAGTGAAGGTTTATCAAAGGGTTGGGTACATATCCCATGCCTATATCCTTGAGTCTCGTGTTGCATACAGGTATGCCCTTGGCAGTGAAGAGATGAATAACATAGTCCGTCATTACACAGAAGAGAGTGAGTATCCCATGTAAAATCACTTTCGTCAAAGGCGACAAAGGCCGGAAAAATAGATAGGGGCAAAATCCCATAAAAGCAGCTGAAGCTGAAATAGGTATAATGCTAATCAAGCATCTAACAAAATTAAGGGACACTGTTGCTTTAAGTTTCCGATGTACAACGTCCAATGATCAACTTCCCATTCTCCTAACAATTATTATTGATAATTGCGGACTTTCAGAACTTGGACTCATACGCAAGGAACAAAACCACTGCTCTTATTTAGGATCTGAAGGTTAGTTTAACAACTTCGTAATTGTCTTTCTTCTTTTTCCCAACATAAATTATAACTAAACTAGAGCAAAGTTATCTATGTTACGCTGACTCGGGTACATTTCCAAGTGCAGTACTTGACAAGACTCAAAATTTAAGACACCCAGATCCTGTCATGAAATGAGGATATTGCTACAGGAAACACCTTATAAATGAAACAGAAAGATGGCCAACATGTAAGGTTAAAATTGTTATAAAAAACATATTTATCTGCTTCATAGAAGAGTATATTCCTTTACTTTCACTCCCTTTCATCTTCACTAAGAGTGTGTCGAGTACTGATTCCATACACATATCCTTGACTATCGTTCAACCCAATTATGGCTACAAAAGTGAATTGTCCAGTAACATATAGTCACAGAGTCTGATAGTAAGCCCAAAACTGTTCTCAATCTTTCCTAGATTTGGTATTACAGTACGAACATTCAAACACTTGTGGTTTATTTGGGTAGAATAATCCTTTAGGGAGAGGAGGAGAGGAAAAGGGAAGGAGGGGAAGGGGAGAGGGAATGAAGCACCAACTAAATCTTTTCTACGAGTATATTGAAAGAACTTGAAAAAGAAAAAAACGGATCTCTCTATTGTCCAACGTGACTTACTATCCAAATATACAAACAAGGGATTTTATACCCCTCCCTTACCCTCCAAATCCCGTCGTTCAAAAAAAGGTTTAGTGTTATATGACAAACAGAGATAGCCACTGACATGGTATAAAATTGCCAAAAGAAAAAAATCAACAACTTAAGGAATGAGGTTATCCATATATTAATATAAAATATAATCTCAAAATGCACATACCACAAGGTGATTGCGAACTTCTTTAGCTTGTTCAACCTCCTGCTTAAGCTGGGACAATTTCCGTCTCTCTGCCACAAGCTCCTCTTGGATGATGCCTTTCTCTTTTTCCCATGACTGAAACTTCACCAACGTCTTTTTCTCACGCTTTGTGACCTCCTGACAGCTTGCTGCGGACTCTGCGGCCTGTAATTTGGCAGCTTCCATTTCGTGTTTGAGGCCTGCATTCTCCACCTGTAGCCTTCGGACGGCAGCATTGGCTCGCTCAATCTGTCCACTAGCTTTACTCAGAGCATTCTCCATCTCGGAAAGCTTCTTTATGGTGTTCTCTTGTAAAGATTGCTTCTCCCTTTTAAGTCGTTCAACTTCCTCCTTTTCTTGCCTAAGAGTCTTAAGCTCAGCTCTATCCTTGCCGAGCCTCTGTGTTGCTTGCATTACCTTTTGATTTGCCCACTCAGTCCATACCTCAAGCTCATTCTGCAATTCCCTAATCCTTGGCATCAGCTTCATAATCATCTCATCTTTTTTGGTAAAAGGGGCCCACTGCGTCATACATTTGTCATGTGGCATCCCACAACAGCTATGATTAGGAGCGTCACTATTCACTTGGCGAGAATCACTTCTCGCTGGTAATGAAAGAGATAGTTCAGTACATTTACTCTCTATGGTAAATTTAGCTGAACCTGATGAAAATGACGAGCTAGTGGAGACATTGACGGTTCCACTTCCATGGGCCATCTCTAATCCCATTGCCATAGCTTTGCTAATCTTAATAGAAGAACTCTTCAAGCTAAGGCTAGTTGGGTCTATGATGGGTTTTCCTCTTTTGTCCACGATGTAACCACTTAACTTCGTTGTTCTAAAACTTCCTTTAGCACCATTGATCCTATAAATTTTCTCCGAATGAAGAGATTTCTGCCGAACTGTATGTTCCCTCTTTGGATTGGTAGAATTCATCTTCCTGCCAGCGGCAAGCTTCTCTTCTGTGGCAGGAGTTTGAGACATTCCTGCACTGAAAGGCTTCTCTAGAGGAGTAAGAGGACTACATGCAGAGGATTTCGAACCCTTTTTATCTGAAGTGGGCCTGTTTATGACAACGGTTTTTTTTGGTTTGGTGAGGCTGGGAGTGCCAGCAATTGTTTCAATGTCCGTCTGAATTACAGGAGGACAAGGAACTGCTGAAATTGGTTTACATGGATTAGGAAGGCGCATATTGGTACTCTTGGGCCCGGATTTGGGCCCATAATTAAAAAAACTGCTCCAAGGGTCACCATCCATGGCACATGCATGTGACACATTCATGTCACATATAAGTAAGCACCACATTGCATCTCCATTGCTGAAAAATGGTCTGACCTCGCGAAGAACACAAACAAGCTCAGCCAGAACATATTTCTCAAGTTGCTCCAAATCTCGAAAACAATGTTCAGTCGACGAATCAATATCTTGCCCACTCTTAAGGACTACCAGCGCATTATCCACAATATTGGACACAGTATCCTTAGACCCATAACAAAGGCCAGACTTCAAAACAGCCTTGGTAGCAGCTTCTTCTGTATACCCTAAAGCAACAATCTTATTAATTGCGCTCCTAAACAGCGCGTCCAAGTTCTCCAATACAAGCTCTTCCAACTGACTCTCAGTGAGATCACTCCAATCAGCATCTCGTAAATCATCGCCTTCTATTTCCTCTATAACTCGGCTAGGACCCACCTCAGACAAACGCCCCGTTCCGTAAGTTGACAGTCCAAGGTCAAGTTTTAAAGCATCTGAAGGCTCCTCATACATGCCACAGCCACACATATCACAAGGGCCAGGTGCGTGTCCATGACTAGCAGTTATCTCAAATTTCTCAGCTGAAAACTCATAAGTCGACCCGTCCTTTAATGCTGATGTTATAACCTTATTCGAATGAGGATCAGCTCGAAATTTCCGCTTATTCCTACTCTTTTTATCTTGAATTGATAAAGAAGACAATAGACTACTATTACAGCTATTGTTATTCGCTTTTGCCACCACTGATGCCATTATAGCTCTGCCCATATATTACAAACACAAAACACAAGCACATTTTATCAGATTATCACTTATATGATCAAGAAATTCCTACAACAACAACAACAACAAAGCCTTAGTTTCAACATGGTTTGTGGACGGGCAACATGAATTCATCATCCGAATCCGCTTAGGCTTGAATCCACCAATGTGGTCAAGAGTAAATAAACAAAGTAAAAGAAAATAGAATAAAGATAAATGAAACAAGTGCATTGTAAAAAATAATGCAGAGTAAGATGAACACTCACATGAGAAATAATTCCTAACAACAAAAAACTCACTTGCCCTCAAGAATCCCACAATGTAAAGCAACAAAATGAATAAATAACTTGCTTGAGAAATTTTCTTAAAACATAAATACTGAAGATAGTGCAGCCACTTAAGTGAGCGGTTTTGCTTTATTCCATCGTACTCCGTAATTCAGAACCAAAGAGTAATGACTCTAATGAGTTGTACAAAACCAAAAATGACTAAATAACTCACATGATTAAATTTCTTTAAAAAGAAAAACAAAAACTGAAAGAAGCGCAACCAATTTAGTGAGCGATTTTGATTTTTGCTTTATTCCATCGTAATCCAGAACCAAAGAGGAATGACTCAAGTGAGTAGTAAAACAACAAAATGACTAAAATAACTCAGATGATTAAATTTCTTAAGAAACAAAAAACGACCCATTTCATGATCAAACATAACACATACAATCATCAACAAAAAATAAGAAATTTTCATCAAAATCAAAAATTGACCCATTTCGTGATCAAACACAACAAATTCAATCATCAACTTACAAATTCAATAAAGTGATCTCCTGATTATCAAATCAACAATAACAGTAATTAAACAATAATCAAACTTTTCCCAGAAAAATCAAAACTTGATTGATGAATTTAAAGTTATAAACTATCAGTTTAACACAATTAACAGTGATTATCAAGATGATTAGTGGGTTGATCAGACAAATTGGATTAATCCCAGAAAAATGTAGGGAATCTCAAACAATTGGTCATTAAATTTGCATGAAATGGAATCTAAGAAATTGGGGACATCAATAAATAAATAAATAAATGAAATAAATAACTATATAATTAATTAATTAATTACATTAATTAATTAAAAGATGTTAAATAAATAAAATGAGATAGATGAAGAAACGTTACAGTAATAGATGAAGAAGAAAGTGCAGAAATTGGGAGACGATTGCGAAGGTA
>JAYMSF010001880.1:0-11168 GCA_036897335.1 Silene vulgaris
ATTTCTGGCCTTCTCGCCACCGGCGGTGCCGATTTCGACATCAAGGTCTTTTTCTCTCTTTACTGATGAATTCTCACTATCGATTAGTTATTTGTTTAGTTAAATTGCGGAATATTCTATTTTATTGTGTGATTTGCTTCAATCAATTATATTTTGTTATCAATTAGGATTAGGGTTAGGGTTTTAAGATTTTCTTGCCATATAATTCCGACAGTTATTTACATTGGTTCAAGCAATTTGTGTCTAGTGGAAAAATAGAGTTGAATTAAGTTGGGTAGCTGAAATGTTCCAAGTATTAGACATCTTCTTGTTAGAAAAAAAAAGGATCTCAAAATTTGGATTATGAATTGAGGTTAAATCGGATTAGACGATCTCAGTTGATGTAGCTGCACACAAAGTATGATTATTGTTGATTAGTTAGTTGTACTTGACCGAAGATGAGTGTGATCGAGGCGTGTTTATTGGGCATCCACTACAAGCTAAGCCTGTTGGATTGTTAGCCTGAGTTTGCATTTGATTTACTGTTTATGTGAAAGATTACGGTATCAAAAGTTGGGACAATGTATCATACCAATCCCCGCAAAGTCAGGATTTCACTTTTTAGCTAGAGTATCTCTGAGGTGAGTATGGTTGATGCAACAATTGATGTGTGTTATGAGATGTGGTTTTAGGCTTTGATATCAGGGATTTTTAAATTGATTCGTCTCAATATAACATCTTTAATCTTTATGACTTGCCTAGTGCAATTTCCGTCAATTTGCTCTCCCATTATTGGCTCATTTTAGGTTTTGGTGTATTTCTTGTTGTAGAGCAAAACCATTCTGAGCGCATGATAAAGTACAGGTATGATCAATCTAAATGAAATTGCAATATTAGCGAAGAAGAAAAAGGAAAAAAAAAACTATTGTGTCTAACGAGTCATTGGAATTTCCTACATTTCTGGACCAAAGAAAGTATCTTAACTTCAATTTCTCCATTTCTTGGAATCACCAACTACTCCAAAGTAGTAGGAGTGTGGAGTATTAGCCATTTGGCATAGTTAAAGCTGTGTGCTTTCATGGGATCATTCAGTGCTCTTAACTTCCTGTTACACTGATAAACAACTCCTGTTCCGTATTTATAATGGAAAGACTCACTGTCGTCACTGATGCCTTGCTTTTTCTTTTCTATTTATATTTAAGACAATTTGCATCAGGGATAACTGACCTTTATGTTGAAGTATATGCAAAACATTAATTATTGCTCAATGTCTTTTCTAATTATTTCAGATTTGGCAAATAGATTCCGGAGAAGCCCAAAAGAAAATTCCAACAGCTTCATATCAAACTAGTCTTTCTTATCATAGTTCTGCTGTGAATGTTCTTCGATTCGCGCCTTCCGGTAAGGGGTAACCTTGCTGAGAATCCTTTTCCTTATCTTAGCGTTACTACATTCCGGTGATCTCACGCTAATAGGTTAAATAAGATACAAGTTATATGTTTACACTTAGGATTTTTTGGCAGTTTTCCGTGGTCATCCATTATTATTATTCAAATCTCTCAGCCCCTGCTCCAAGTGCTTAAGTATTTGTGCCTTCATGCTATGCTTCATATGATTGCAAATGCTTATGTAGATGTCAAATGGTTTTAAAGAATTGAAACGAATATGTTTGGCTGTTTGAGAATCCGTAAGCATACACTTCTTGCACTGAGGAGGGTGCTGGCTAATTACTTTTCACTTAAAAAAAAGGGTTCTACTTTTCCTTTAGACTGCTCAGCCTTTTATTTTAGAAGTATCATTTGGTTTGCTGCACTTTGAACACATACTATTATATTCTATCTTATGTCTTATTGTTCTATTCTTGGTGGCTAAGATAGCTAATTCTTATCTCCTTATTGATATCCAGGAGAGCTGCTTGCTTCCGGAGCAGATGGTAAGATAGTGCCGTCCATGGATTTTTAATTCATCTCTTTTAGTGCTTGCAAATTTCTGACACATTGAAATAAGTGCTTTTAGAATTTTGACACGTTTTCTTTTGACCTCAGGAGGTGAACTGATATTATGGAAGTCGCATCTAACAGATGCTGGTCAAACATGGAAAGTCCACAAAACGCTGTCGTAAGAGTCCTCCTTCGCGTTCTGAATCAGTTGTTTATGAAACTATCTGCAGCACGTATTTAGTTAGTTTGCTCTTGCAATTTGTCCCTTAACATACATGATTGAGTTGGTTGGTGGGGATTGATGGTCTACTCTCCTCAACTTATGATCCACATGGTGGTACTGGTGGCCCTCATTTCTTATTACAATGAAGAAAAATGAAGCAATGGGCTGGGGAGCATCAGTATATATAGCCAAAGGTGGCTGTCATAGTTATGGTCATGTTCATTGCTCGGTAGATGATAAACGTACAAGTATTTTGGGATGCCGAGTTTTGATTTACATGATAGTATATTTTGTTTTACAGATTTCATCGCAAAGATGTCCTAGATATGCAGTGGTCTAGGGATGGAGCTTTTCTTATTACAGGATCGGTAGATAATTCTTGCATAATATGGGATGTTGACAAGGGTAGGTCAAACATTTCCCCTTTCTATTGAAACTAACTCACAAAACAACTCTATTGGTTTCTGTTTATGATACTTAGTTGCTCAATAACCTCAAGCTCTCTGTTCTTAGGCTGTGTTCATCAGATCCTGGATGCACACCTTCACTATGTCCAAGGGGTTGCATGGGATCCATTGTCTAAGTACGTTGCCTCAATTAGTTCTGATAGAAGCTGCAGAGTTTACGTTAACAGGCCTCAAAAGGTGAAGGGAGTAGAGAAGATGAATTTTGTTTGTCAGAATCTGATTATAAAGGCAGAACAGCAAACTACAGATGATACCAAGGTTAGAAATGATGCTTTTCACATAGAATTGATTTTCTATAAATTACTCGTGGCATTAATTGAGTTCCATTCAGAGCCCAAAGATTCATCTCTTTCATGACGAGACTTTACCATCATTCTTTCGAAGATTAGCCTGGTCACCGGATGGATCATTTTTACTAGTACCTGCAGGTATGGACCTGTATTCCTTTTAATATTTCCAAAATAGAGTATTATGTTCTCCATTGGTTCACTAGTACCCGGGGGAGAGTTCTCATGATGAGAAGTTTGCATGGATTATGGGACATTTTACTTGTCTGCTTTAATGTATGTCAGCTCCCTGCCTCCCTGGTCTCAGCAAGCCTGTTGCATTGGGGTTGGGTTGGGTTGGGTGGGGGTTTATGACTTAAGTGTAACGTTTACTGCAATGTATTGCTATCAGACTAGGAGCTTGTGAATTCTTTAGTTGGTCTTTCTAGAAATTGATTGATCCTGTCTATATTGAAACTTGAAACTTGAAAATTGAAATTACTTTGCTAAATAGTGAATATCTTTATATATCATCTGTAGCTTGCTGGAGCTAAATACTTAAATGTTCTCTAGTGATGGCTGCCGACCAAAAGTTACAAATTTGTGCTATTATGATGGTAGTTTTGTGAATTCATTTTCTGGAGGAAAAACTAAGTTTACAAGTTCATTGTTTAAGTCTCCTCGTTTCTGATTCAGTATGCTGTTTGAACTTCAAAGATGCTGAGGCTGTGGGATGTGTATAATTTCGTGTGGACCTTGATTATCTACTCTTATTCTGAACCCTTTTTTCCTTTTCTACTTCGTGTTTAGTTTGGGATTTTCTTTTTGACTTCTCGTCTCTTGCAGGTTCATTCAAAGTTTCCTTGACGTCCGAACCTGTAAACACCACCTATGTATTTTCTAGGAAAGATCTTTCGAGGCATGACTCTTTAACACAACTAATATCAGATTTTTTTTTTAAATCTGACCTTTGAAGTTTGATCTGACGTGTTTTAATTCCGCTAAGTCATGTTATTCCTCTTGATCTGACTGGTTCTGAGGGGAGTAGCTCTTTTGCTTTATACTAAGGCTATTTTTCTGTTCTTTACAGACCTGCGCTTCGGCTTCCAGGCGCCAGCAAGCCTGTAATTGCTGTTCGTTTCTGCCCTTTGGCTTTTAGCCTTCGTGGATCAAACAATCGTAAGATCAGTCAGTAGTTGTGACACATGATTTATTTACACGATCTTATTATAATCTACGATCAATTAATATTGCATCATTATTGTCATTGCACAGCTGGCTTCTTCAAACTTCCATATCGGCTCATCTTTGCTGTGGCAACTTTGAATTCATTGTACGTCTATGATACAGAATGTGTAGCACCTTTGGCAGTCTTGGCTGGTCTGCACTATGCAGCTATCACAGATATTACATGGTAGATTATTTAACGTTTTAATTAGCTTCAAAATTTTGATATTTGGTTTTGGACTCGGTGTAACACTCTGCTATCAATAGGTCTCCAAATGGCAAGTATCTAGCATTGTCCTCTCAAGATGGATATTGCACCCTAGTAGAATTTCATAACGACGAACTGGGATCACCATTCCCTGTATCAGGTCAGTATCCTTATGAATTTACTCATTTAGCAATTCGTTATTGTATTTCTTTTATACTCCACTAATTTATTGATACGCTTCATTTTGGCGCTTGTAGTTGGAGAAATGCTCAACAAGGGTGTTATTAAGTATGCTAATGAACAGAAACCGATGGAGGTTGTGGTGGAAGCATCATCGATAAATGACATCCCTGTTGTAGAAAAGACTCGACCTAACGTGAAACAAGCATCACTAGTTGCAAGTACTCCTCCCGCCACTAGCAAGCCAGCTAAGAGACGTATTACTCCCATGGCAATCGATCCGTGATATTTGGGCCCCATATATTCTATCTCCTGTACAGTGACCGGTGAAATCATTTCTTAGCTCTCCATGCCCGAGGTCAGGATTCTTCCTGTATTTTGTATACCAGACCTCAAGAGGGTTACGTCTGAGTTATGGGCAAGTAATCAGCCTGGATTTTATTTTTTAATGAAACGGTAGGTAGTTATGCTAAGACTTTGTATGATCAAAGGCTGATGTATGCTGAGCTAGAACATACAATGCAACATAACTGTTCCATAAATCATATCCAGTTTTTTTTTGTTTTCATCTGATTTATCATTTTGGTAGTAAAAGTAATGATTTTCATTGGTATGTGGTACACTGGTACTTTTATGAATGAAGATTTTCTATCTGCAATAGCGTATAAAATGTGACGAATTCTTAAGATCAGCTACGAGAATTTGCAATTATTATATAATACAGTACAAACGAAGCTAGAGGTACATGAGTTCTTTTTCCCTGTTCCCTCTATAATCCAGAAAAGCTGAACCGAACATGATTTCTGGAAATAATCAAAGAATGAAAATATGGAAAAGTGTTAATATGTATTATTTGCTCTCTTTGAGAAGCCACTTTGCGTTAAATGAGCGTAGTTTATGTAGTTCCGGAAGCCCTGCCCTCAACATGGTGATCACCAGTGCTAACGGTAGATGAAGCAACATCACTAGAATGGGGATGATGGTGTGCCAAGCCTGTATGAGAAGTTTCTCCCACTATTTCATCCTTAATTTTGGTCTCATGAGCATGAATATCCTCTTCAAGTGTCACAAGCACAGCTTGCTCCCCATGCGGGCCGCGCACAATTTCCTCCTGAACATTCACCCTTTCATCAAACTTGAAGTCGTCGAACTCCTTGATCATTCTCCTCTTCCTCTTTTTCATGAAGCAAAAGAGAGCTGCGGCGAGGAATGCCAGGAAGAAAACGCCTCCAAGGGACACAAAAACAACAATAATGACAGTAGAATGGTGTCCTGGAGCAGGAGGCGGAGTAGGGACCACATGGGGTGGAGGTGGTGGTAGATATGGATGAGGTGGCGGTGGTTTTAGGGATGGTGATGGTGGAAAAACTGGATGTGGAGGTGGTTTAGGGATAGGTGACGGAGGACTTGAGGGCTTTGGTGTTGGCGGAGGAGCCTTGTGAGGAGATGGTTTTGGTGTTGGTGATGGAGGAGGGTTCAAGGGCTTTGGTGGGGCCGGAACTGGAAATGGCGGCGGGTGAGCAGTCGGAGGGGTGGCAGGGTGAAAGGGGGGTGGGAATGGGTATGCATGAGGTGGAGCAAAAGGGTAACTTGGGAACTCGACATTTTGAGGCTGAGCCATAATAGTTCTCGACTCGAGGCTTAGAATAGTAGTTGGCAATGGACTTGAGCTGTTGAGAAAAAGTCTAATGGCCTTACCTATATATATGAATTGGTATGATTCTCTAATTGTTTTCTCCATGTTTGAATGAACTTGCAAGTTTATGAGACTTGCCCTTCATTGCAAGATTTTGAAGGGCTGTCTTTGTTTGAATTGGAAAACACTTTATGTTCCTTTGCTTCCCAATACAAGACGTTTAATTTTTTACATAAATTTTAAATTGAAATTAATTTGAGATTGGCTTGAATTTTCATGCAAATTAAGTTAAGAGTAGTTTACTTTATCTCTGAGTGTCGAGGGATATACAAAGGAGAGACGGTTTTGGTAAATTTTAACCCATATGACGAGTATTACTGCGATTGAATTTACAAACATAGCTTACATATGCAATTATGGTACCAATATATATGAAGTTTCCTGCATGGAATTGCGACAAATACCTTGTCTTGTGAAAATTTTTCTTCTGCAAATCATTGATAGTTTCCGAACAGAATATGGTAAAACAGTGTGTTTTGGTTGCACATTCGTAAGATCTAGGAGGCCAACCCTACTGTCATTGATGCATCAGAAAATGGGTATTTCGTCCACAACGTTTGTACTCCGTATATTGTACTCCTATCTAAAGTGCCCTTTTTCTATGCAACCTAGTCAAATGGTGAGCGAACTATTAGTCGTACAAAAATATCTCGTGAGATTCAGTTAGACGCTGGAAAAAGTTTTTCTGAGGTACGACAATGTCTGATCTTAAAAAAATGGTTAGTAAAAAGGTCAAGATATAGTGCGATTATTTAGACTAGCTACTCCGGGTCTGCAGTGGGTCTTCGGATTAGTAAGTGTATCCATGCTCATCTGTCCCAATCGTTGAGAATAGAGATCTGAAAATACATAGATTAAGAAGGAAAGAACAAAGAGGAAGTTAATTAGGCCAAGATCAAGGCAATATTTCTGTACATTCTTTCAGAGTCACAAATACTGGATAACACTAACCGGAGAAAAAGAACAAACACCACTATAACTTTCAAAATCTTTGATAACTCGGACTTTTTCAACGACCACTAGGTCTTGAATCTCTTTACATACAACATCCTACAATAAATCGTATGAAAGAATGTTGATCTTCATGCCATTTACAGTTTCTTGCCGTGATCTTAAAAAATTCGGTATCTATAACAAAATAACAGTCCTATCAAAAAGAGGGCAAGTATGTCTTGTGAGTACAAGTCGGGAATCCATACTTCGATTATCACGGGGTCAATCATCTGCAGAAAATAGTGAACAAAGATGAGCTTGTTTACTGAGAAGATGGTAGATTTGTTCTACGGAACATATAATTCAATAATTGCATTGTTCTACTATTTGTTTCTACAGAATATAGACCACCACAAGAGACCCTTAATAGCTCAATGTATTCGGATTCATAAACATGTTCATATGACAACTACACAAGTTTTAGGAAAAAGAATAGGGAAAATGTACTCTCTTTCGAGGAGACTATTGCCTTTTTACAGTCAATTTATTCCAAAATAAAATGTATCGAATTGGTTTGAATGAAATAGTAACACAACGAATGCAGTCTCATTCCTTTCTTACAAGGGTAAGGTTTGCAAGTTACAACATCCAATATTCTTACCCAACCTATATTCCCAAGTCATGAACAGTCTATATGTAGTTGTCCCGCAGGGTGTAAGAGAGCATTCAGAATCCAAATCACTAAAACCTTCTCAACACGAACCTAGTATGGATAATTTCCAGGAGAAGGAATATCTGGTATGAAAATAAACAGTTGCATTTTTTTTCGAGCAGATAGCAACTGGTTACTCTGTCAGTTAACACTAATTCACATGAAGTCATTAAGAGGTGACAGTGTGATACCCATGACATGGGTTCAAAACCCATTAGTAGCAAAATTGCTCCAATGGGCTCCGCTTACACTACTAAAAAAGAATTGACGCACGTGAATCAATACTAAAAATGGCTGAAAATTTTGTCTGCAATAGGCAACAAACCTATGTTACTCCGACTCAACTGCATGTGTAGGACATGACACGGTGTCAGAGTGTCGGTTATGATTGTTTTCCGCAAAATTTTCAATTTTTTGGTATAAAATGAAGTGTCTAAGTGTTGTATCGTGTCGGAGTAACATAGCAGCAAAATAATAACTTAAGTGTTCGAGAGGAAACAGAAGCTTACCCAAATCGTCGTAGTTGAAGATCTTTGTTTGGGAAAAGGTATGATAGCAAAATTTCGTTCCAAATGTCGGGTACCCCAGGAAGACACCAGTGACTACAGTCAGGTACAACTTTACGGTCACTCCAATTGCCTACATGAGCATCACTTCGGGAAGCTGTCATCGAAGTGATGCGCAATACAGTGACAGGTGTTTTCATATTCATCACCATGTTCAATACACTATTTGTGAAGGGGCTTTCATAACTATTTTCAGTTTCTGGCGTTGGGAACCGAGTTACATTGCAGTAGTATGCACTGGATTCATTACTGATGCATATAGTAAGAGGAGGAAAAAAGTTAATTGGGAATTTGATGTAATCTCACAGATAAGAACTTCATAAGAAAAAACATAATCAGAAATCATATACTCCGTATTACAAACTTGACAAAGTTACATGTACTGATAGAATGCCAAAATCACAATCCTTTAAGGGCTCCTTCAAATGGCAAGGTGAGGACGTAGGTAATGTAAACTTGCCAGTATGGTTGCACTGCCCATTAGTGCTAGTATGATAGACCTTTGAACTTGACAGAAAAAAGTTGAAAGCTACAACATTAATACCAGTAAATCATACGAATTTTGGCGGATAGAGCATAGATAAAAGTTTTCAACAAGTTAAGCTGTAGATCCTCTATACATCACCAGCTTATCAAATGTGATCGATTGTGTGGATTCAGTAGACAAGTAAGGGATAGGGATAGTGTAAACTCAGTATTAACTTTAACATAACATGAAGCAGTATATTATGTGATACATGATAGTCAGATTATTAAATGGACAAACTTAGTTTAGTGTACCTCCAATGAGATGGCTCAAATGTACGGAAAAAAACACGTGTCCTAGTTGAATTTATTGAAGCATCCACCCATGAAGCCCACGTTGAAAGAGCTGTCTTGTAGGCCATATCAATTGACATTCCCAGCTTCAGCGAATCAGCTAACTGAAAATAGCAACCCCTGTTAGAGACACAATTTAGATCCTGAGAAATCGTACAAACTTAAGGAGGTTGCATGAAATTGACAAGAAAAAAAACATGATTGTTATATTTTCAGAATGCATAAAAGGACTTACGTCGTAAATAACTTCGATGGTACCCACCAATGTCCAGAGTTGAATATTAAAACATCAGAATCTACCCATTCCTGACTAATGTCATCCAGTTTATCCAACACGAGTGTTGACTTGACTCGCTTTGGTGCATGCTTTGTTGCCATACCGGGTTGAACCAAGAAAACTGAGCGATAGAACTCTATAGAGAAATTGAAGGATTGGAAACGAACACCCAAATGTCTAGCCGTCTTTGTAATGTTTCGTCCTTTCACTTCATAAACACTAGTTTTATCCTTCACACCTATCATAAGCAGGCATATGAGAGACTCCCATTGAGTTCTACTCATAGAATCCCCCACAAACACAACTCTTTTTCCCCTAAGCCTTTCCAACATAGTCAAAGAATCAAATTTAGAAATGTCACAATTTTTAGGCTTCCATCTCCATCTAAGGTAATCATCATCACTCCTCCCGTTACCCAAGCAATTGAAACCTTGTTCCGTGAAAGGACACTCCGAAGAGTTGTACAAAGGGTAGCTATAATCTGGCACCCAACTTCCGTCAAAGACATCACACTGACTAGAAGACACGTCATTTCTATGGAACGACAGCTCAAGGTTAGGAAACACATAAAAGTACCCACAAGAGAGAGCCAAGATAAAAGTTATCAGTGGTCCAATCGTAACAATAATGTAGAAATTTTGAGAGACCCATCCATTCCTATGTAATCCATCCGAGTTTTGTCGGTGAAGTAGCACCTTGGGGCTACCAGAAGTAGGATTCCTCCTATTAGAAGATTTACTCCTACTAAAAGATGTACTTCTACTAAATTCACTCATGATGCTAGTCACCCATACTGCCCTATTAGAGCATAAAACCATTCCTCATATATACATTCTTAAAAACCCTTTATTCCAATCATGTACCGTTCCTCCCGAAAATTGAATGACGAAAAATGATTCTGATTTCACTGCATATTCATCAACCCAATCACCAGAAATGTAAACAATTGATCCCAAACTCTCATGCCAACTATCATTAAGCCACAAATCATCACCTAAACCAACATATATTAACACAGATCATAGCTTGGGTATATTGCAACTCAAATCAAAGCTGCAAGCACAAAAACATATGAAAAAATGCATCAAAACATAATAATGCAACATATATCTTAGATTTCCAAGAAAGATTGAAATCCAACTCAAGATCAAATTTTGAAGCATACCCAATATAAAACACATATAAATATCAAAAGGGTATGTCTTAAATGTGAAGAACAAGATACAAATACAGAAATCATAATGAAAAAGTGCAGGAAATAATTACCAGAAGAAAGAAGCAGCTTAATCAGAGATCTTAGGACATTAAATAATGAAGAAATGATGCTAAGGAAATGACGGTGATGAAGATGATAAATAAAAGTAGTAATAATTTCAAATGAAGAATCTTGGATTGTTCGAAAAAGAGAGATCGGAGTTGGTTGGGCAGCAGCGGATGAGACAGACAGACAAACCAACTGTGTTTTTTCCATAATATATTGTTAGGGGGAGATTTTAGGATAATGATAGTTCCTTAATCTTAATTGAATTCTGTCTTGTCTAATTTGCAATTTTTTTATTTAAAAAAATATTTGGGATATTTTACATGATACCTCTCAACTTTTCGAGTTTTTTACTTGGTACTCCTACATTTTTTAAAACATACATGGTACCCCTAATTATTGTCATTATCACTA
>JAYMSF010001881.1:0-11166 GCA_036897335.1 Silene vulgaris
TCTTAACACCAAACAACCAAGATCAACTGCATTCAAACCGCAATTTAACTTCAAATAAGCATAATTTATGTTTTCGCATTTCAAGGATAACAACGAACATCTCTTAAAGTCAAGCGAAAATACATCATGACTTCCCAAAATAGTGTCTAAGCAAGTTTGAAACATAAAGGACTCATGCAAGATAGGTTAAAGCCAGAAAACTGACCAATTCCGTCTAGACTCTTAGTATAGGTAGTTATTGACCAAAATAAAGACCAAATGTAGTCGGAAACAACCAAAAAAACAAAAAAAATAATGTAAAGTATTTTTACAAATAACCCTAAAGACAAGGTAGTTTTTGAAAAAAAAAAACTCTATATTTTTTTACATATTATTAAAAATTATGAAAAATTGATATTTTTAAAGTACTCATTACGGCGATTCCAAAAACATCTCACATGACTATATTTTACATTATATATTAGAAATTATATTATAGATTCTCTCTACTCATAAAATTTGCCAAAAACTAAATGTAATGAAATGGATGAGACGAAGGGAGTATATCACAACAGTTAAACATTCCGTCTCACATAGGTAATCATAGAAACTCCACATAACTTATCAAATCGTCGTAAGTGTAATCATGTATACAACCAATAACAAATATACAGTTGAGTAGGAATTCCCTACCTTATAGCAAATTCTCCGCGCAACAAACCTAACAAACAACTAGAATCTTTCCTCATCGAATCTACAACCTATATAAACACATATGACATAACGATATACAGTCAACAACTAATCTACGCGATCAAGACGATAATCAAACTACCCCAATTAGGATTCGGTGCTCACGAGTCAAACACGATAAAAGATCGGCCAAAGCACGGTCAAGGGTAGTCAATTAGTGAGAGAAACGTAAATAATTGATTAGAATATAGAATTAAGGCAACTTACAACGAAAGGTATGGACTTTGCTAGAAACCGCTCCCAACCGCACCTCTCTTTACCCTCCTCTCTTATATAGGTTTTATGTGAGATGAATAAAAAGCAAAAGTGTTTTAATATGGTGTTTAGGGAGTATTTATAGGTCTTAAACTGATTAGGGTCGGTTTAGGAATAGAATAAAAAAAATAATAAAATACGATTCTAAGGCGGAAATTAGCAAAATTCACCCGAGCTCAGAAAGTCAGGTTCCTCCATTGAGTAAAGTCCCTACTCTATCGAGGGACCTTGATTCCCAACATGCCAAATTACGACTTTAGCTTATACGATTCCCACACAAGTTCTTCGACCGAATAACCCCACCACTCGAATGAGGGACCTTCCCAACGCCCACATACACTCCCTTACACCAACTAATCATCTAATTTGACGGGTATTACACTTGTGCCCGATGTTCCGATATTGGGATGGTGGCCGAGTATGCCAGTGACCGAGTGTGATGCGTGGCCGAGCGCGATGGTTGGCTATGTGTGTCGAGTCTAAGACTTGAGTGTAAAGACCAAGTTGGTTCCCGAACTCGAAATACAACCCGTGATCACGACATCTACACGTTAAACCAAAAATGTGTAGATAAACTCATCCAAACAATGTAATCGCTACCTTAATGCATAAGTTGGGGCTAAAGTAACTAAGAATTGAGTTGGTAAAAACGGATCACATCAAAAGAAGAAGAGGAAGGAGTAGTAACTAGTAACTATTCAAAATTAAATCCTAAAATGATTTGATGAAAAAAATTGATAAATCCTTTTAAATGGAACTAAATTTGACTTTTAAACAAAATTAAGGGACTTTCTTTTTTGGCTGATAGAAGCTGAATTGAATGGAATGAAGCTGTGCTGAAAGAAATGAACTGAACTGAATGAAACTAAAATAAGAGTAACTAAACCGAACTAAATAAAGTTGAATTAAACTAAATGAAAATGAGGTAAAAGTCAATTTGTGAAGAGATAAAATGAAACGGGTTAATTTCACTACAAATGCTATATACCATATCTCAGATCCGATACAAATTCGATTTCCACCCGTATAGCACACGGGTTCAAAAACCTCCGTATAACACAAATTTGGTACAACTGACTACAAAAGCTAAATTTCATGATTAAATTCGTTGGTCCTTTGCTGATCACAAAATTTAATCAGATTTTTATCAGCTTGACGACAATGGTTGTAGTAGACTTGTAGGAGTGTTGTAAAACGTGAAGAAGACACAATCGATTTCCATGGCGTCTTCTCCCTCTCTCTTATCTCAACTATCCACCTTCAAACCAATCCCTTCCTACCCAATTCAACCTTCAACATCAAGATTCATCGCAAAAACATGGCACACATCAATAACAACAAAACCCAGAAAATCTCGCATAAATAGCAGCTCCAATAGTAAAAATTCAAGAGCAAGAACTGAATTCTCAGACCAAAATGAAACAATTGAGTGCATAGGTACAGGCTCACAAACAGAGTGCATAGTGGACCCACCTGTCAAAACCGTAAACATGCCTGAAAATGAAGAGAATTTAGGAAACGGGTTTTTGTCCGTCAGTGAATTGTGGGAATGGGTTGTTTTGATATCGCCATTTTTCTTTTGGGGAACGGCAATGGTGGCCATGAAAGAGGTGATTCCAAAGGTGGGGCCTTTCGCTGTCGCCGCCTTTCGGTTAATTCCTGCAGGGATGTTGTTGATTGGGTTTGCAGGATATAAGGGAAGGCGTATGCCTTCTGGCTTTAATGCTTGGCTTTCTATTTCTCTATTTGCTCTTGTTGATGCTACTTGTTTTCAGGTATCTTTAGCTTCATTTCTTTCTTTTATCACAAATTCTCATTTGTGACGGTCACAAGCGAGATTTGCTGTTCTTTTATTCGGTTAATGCTTCTTTTATACGTATTGTAGCTTCCTTTGTGTTAATGCTTCTCAAATTTTGGTAGGACTGAGCTTTGCTATTATTTCAACTCTTAGGTTTTCATGTTATATGAGTTTTCAGTTCCAATGGAGTCAACAACTCATTATACCATGCTTCTGAAAAACGATAAATCAACTTAAATTGCTCACTTAAATCGGGCGCTTGCTTTACTTTGCTGAGTTAATAACTTATTTTGGTTGTTTATTTTTAGTACACTTCTATAAGTTTTCTTCTGAGTTTGAAAAAAAAAATGATATTCATGGAGAAGAACTAAAAGAACTGTTAATAGAATGTGAATTACTTCCTCCGTTCCAGTCATTTGCTTACCTTTGGTTTTGGCTCAAAGAGCAAGGAAAGTGGAGGGTATCAATTGTAGATAGTGTCATTGTCTAACAAATGGACAAGGAAGCTTGTGGGCGATCACATTACGCTTGACAAACATTCCCAAAGTAGAAAGGTAAACAAATGAATAAGACTCTGAAATGGAATAGGTAAAAAAATGCCCCGGACGGAGGGAGTATAATGTACTCCCTTTGTCTCAGTCATTTGTTTACCTTTTATATTTGTTGTGAGGAGTATTTTAATCAAAAGTAAACAAATGATTGGGACGGAGGGAGTACTAAGTTAAGAGTTCTGTACAATAAGTAGCTTATGGAATATGGGCAGGCACAAATGAAGACGTAATTATGGCAACTAAGCAGTAGCTGATATTCTATTGATCTTTTAGAATTTGAGGTCTGTATAAAAGTGTGTATGTCAATTCTTTTTAGGCAATCTCAAATTATTGTTGGAAGAGTAATTGTTGTTCTTTAAGTGTCAGGGTGTTATGTGAGAGTACGAATGATGTTTGAGGAGATTATGTCAGTGGGAAGCAGGAGCTTTAACCTAAATGATGTGTATCAAGTTGGATCAGTTAAAATGTCCTTGGGAGAAAAACACAAACATATACGAATAGTATAGATTCTGTTAATATGGTATTGGCTTAGCGTAAGCTTAAAGACATCCTTGATTTACAATTTATATGTGGTTACTAGCCATTTTTTGGGTCGAAAGTTATTATGAAGTGACTGAAAATTTACTCATGATCGAGGCAATGTAGTTTTCCTTGTGAAGATGTAAATAACTGTTGTTTTTTTTTTACTCTATTGGGTCTATTAGTATCCTTGCCACTGATAATTCTTCTTGCAAAGGTTCTAACTGCAGCTTACATAATAAGTTAAACTGTAAATCACATGCCGGTTCCATGTACTATTACATGTCTGAATTTTTCTATCATTTCATTTTATCTGTATGCTATTCTCTAAGATTTGCAATATGATACGAAAGCTGGTTACCTAATTGCAGGGTTTTCTTGCGGAAGGCTTGCAGAAGACTGCTGCAGGTCTTGGCAGTGTATGTTCACTCTTCAAAATCAGTTTTTTTTTTTGTTGCTTTACTTTCTATTTGTCTAGGATGGCTCACTCATGCTGTCTTTTAATATCCTCTCTCTTTTTTTGTTTAACTTACTTGGGAGTCTTTGGAACTCCTATAGGACATTCAGTAGCTATTTTACCTGAGAAGTATCTGTCTTCCAGGGATAGGCCTGCGCAATGAATACTAGATCATATCATGCTTTCTTTCTCAGTATGCGTATTGCTATAACTTGATGCTTGTTAATTTGATGTATAGACCACCAGAACTTGCTGTAGACAATAGGCTCATGTCTGTTTTTGTATTTGTATGCAGATAAATCTCAAAAGTTTGTAGGGACTCTAATCATTTCTTGGTTCCAGATGTTGTAAAAAGACAAATTAAGCAGAGTCTAGACTCTAAGTATGATGACTGATGTGTGCAGGTGATTATCGATTCACAGCCTCTTACAGTGGCCATTCTTGCAGCTTTATTCTTTGGTGAGTCAATTGGGTATGTTGGAGCTACAGGGCTGGTGCTTGGAGTTGTAGGGCTTTTACTGCTCGAGGTTTGTCTTTCAAAAAACTCGGAATCGTATTTCCTTGACTAGTTGAATCTAATGGCTGTCTCTGTATTGATGTTTTTCTGTCAAAATATTCTGCATAATATTTGCCAATTTGTGAAATTTAGTTTGCATACTGATAGTGTGACTTGTGAAGTGAAATTATGATTTTTTGTTTTTGTACTTGACGACTATTCTGACATTGTGTTGGTACTTGGTACTGTTAGTCTGTATCTGTAATTCTTATGGCTACTTTTCTATATCTTTCTTGACATTGGAAATTTTACTAAATTACTCTAGATAGTTTAGCTCTCATTATGGAGGATTCATCTTAGTATACCTGCAATGTTGAATTTTGCAATTCTCACACACAAAAAGTATAAAATTAACTGTAGTTTTAACAAAGTACCAAATCAACAGTAGAAAACATACACAAGCCTTAATGTTAGTTGATATGATAGGGAAGCCTTTTCAACCGAAAGTCTCCAAAGTGGAATTGGTGAGATGTCGGCCACCAAAATGGAATAAACCAAACAATTGGACACTAAGAGGAAGTTTTACTAAAATAAAACCTTTAGTTCCGTACAGGTAGCAGGTAGCTTTTATAGTTTTGCTCCCATTTAGGAGAATTGTCTTGAGTGATTAGTCATGTGATATGATGGCGGTCTTTGGTCACTAAGACATGAGCAAGTATTTCAACTTCTGCCCTTTGCTTCACCAATTATATGCAAATTACAGTAAGCATGTGAATTTTGACTATTAACACAAGGCTTATTATGAGCTAACAAAAACACAACACCACTACCAACAACAAAGCCTTCGTCCCAAAATGATTCCGGAAAAGCAAATATTAACCGCTATATGGAATCTTCACCGTGTGATGAGCAGCCGTAAACTGTTAGTTATGGGGGATTGATTTTCGGTCTGAGGCATATCAAGTAAAGTGATTGTTTTTGTCAAGTAAAGTGATTGTTTTTGTCGTGTTGATATAGTTTTCCAAGTAGCAATCATCATATTCCTGAACATGAAAAATTTGAAGGAAAATTTATTGAACATGAATATTTTGAAGGAAAATTTATTTTATAACTATTTCATCCAAATTTTCCGATTAGCCTCACTTTTCTAATTACTCCTCACAAAGGCTAAATAGCAAAAATGGTGACATTACCTTACATATACCGCTCCTTCAAAATTACTACCGTATTTTTTTTAGAACAAATTTACTACCTTTTTAAACGGTTTTAGTATTACTTTTGCCACCTTCATGAACTTCCGTCCAAAAAAAGGATTCTTTCACTAACTTTCCAGTAGTCCTAAAATAATAGTAGGATTTTTCTATTTTTCATTTTCTGGCTTTACCCCTTTGATTATTAAATTTTTTGCGATTCTTCTCATGGATTAAAATCGTGCTCCGAGTCACGGTTATCGCGGTGATATATATCTTACAAACTTTTGTAAATATTTTTGTTTTTGATAATGAAAGGAAACTAGATTGTTGATCCTCTAGAGTAGGACCAACCTATCTACAAGCTTTTGTAGATATATTATCATCTAGAGTAGGAAACTGACTGTCAATATGGACAACTTCCCTTGCGTAAAACTTATTAATGAAGATCAGCTTGTCAGTAAGAGTTTAATGTTCATTGCCAAATGATGCAAAGAGTTGATACGGGAAGATCGCTGGATAGTCAAGCTAGAGCATACTTATAGAGAAGCAAACAGGGCGGCTGATTACTTAGCCAATCAAGGGGTGATATCGAGTACACTTCCTACTCATCTGGATAGTCCGACAACTGGGCTACGATCCATCCTTAGGGAGGATATTTTTGGGGTAGCTATTCCCCATGTAATAGCTAGTAGTTAATTTACTTTACGGGGCTTTGCCCCTCATTCGTAACACAAAAAAAAAAGAGTAATTCTATTTAGAATAATTTATTCAACCAATGCTATATGGGTTTTAAGAACTTTTCATTTCAAAATTTTGGTTGTTCCTACGATACACGTTCTAAATTGGTCGTCTCGGCCAATATTTTCCAATTTTTTGTACTCGATACATCTTCAGATATCTCGTATCGGCCGCCTCCGAAACCGATACATCTCGAGCGATAGGATACGGCTTGGCGGATATTTTAAACTTTGATTCTTCTAACGTTCATTAGTAATAATGTAATTTCTTAGGAACTTTATGTAAGGTACTTATTTTGAAAAAGTGATATTTATTAGGTACTCCCTATCTCCCTCCTTTCCATTGTAATCTTCCCGCTTGACTTTCTATGTCTCCGAGATGACACTTTGACGGTATTTTTCAGCATCTATATATTACCTTTTTTGGTTAGATATATAACTTTCTAGTAGAACTTGGGTTTTTCTCACTTGTACCCATCAACTTTTTTGTTTCCTAAGGTGTACCCCTCTTTTTTTACAAAAGAACTTTGACCGTCAATTACTATGGGCTACGACTTCAGGAAATGGTAATTTTGTTTTTCAAACCAATTATCTTGTAAAGGCTGTGAATTTTAAAAAAAATCCCGCTTTCTGAACTCGTAGCCGGGAGTTATGGTTAGTCAAAAGTTTTTGTAACGAATAAACTTTGACTAGCCATAAGTCAAAGTTCATATATCAGTGAATTTTTTTTTTTCAAACTGAAGACCTTGTATAGACGATCAATTTGACAAAAAAAAACGTTTACCGTTTCTGAATTCGTAGCCAAGAGCTATTGAAAAGTTTTTTTTGCAAAAAAAGAGGAGTACACCGTATAAAACGACAAAGTTGAGGGGTATATCTAAGGTCAAAGTTTCAAAACTTTGACCTCAAAAAGTCGAACATGAAGATTATACTCATTATAGTGAAAAGGAGGGAGTATCTTTTACAATTTTTCCTAATTTTAAATCAAAATGTTTAATTACATTAGCAAATTGGATTACTTGAATATCGAAACTAATGTGCCAATTTTTTTATTTTCTGCTTACAATTCTTACTTCATTTCTTAATGGTGATGTTTTCGGAGTCTTGGCCAAATATGTTCTATGATCTAGTGCTCTTGTCTGACACTCAATTTTGAGTCATACTACCCTTGTGCCAGTTGCCCTTATTGTATTTGCAGCCTTTTTTTCTGTTTACAGCTGGTGGCGGGGTGTGTCAACAACACATAGACGCTTTTTCCGGGATGACCTTAATGAAACTTGTGTCAATGACTATATCGAATGGCTGGTGAACCGAGCCATTGGCTTTATTCCATCATAATCTAGGACTAAAGAATAGGGAGTTTGACTCCATTTTAGTTTGTGTTTTAGCTCCCTGACTGCGGTCCGGAAGTTTACTGCTTCGTCTAAGCTAATGAGAAGGCTTTCAATATATTTTCCCTCATTTCGGGTTGTGTAGGATCCTAATTGCCATTTCTTATTAACCATTTCTAGTTGCTTTGGGTTTTTTCCCCTTTGTGAATGATGTTTTTAGGTGCAGATAATGTGTACTATACCCAGTTCTTATTTTAATGGATGCATGCTCAAGACATTATCGTCCCGACCCAATCGTACATTGTATAAAATGCGGACATTGTATAAAATACGGACATTGCATAACATGTACGTTACAAAGGACATCGTCCCGACCCAATCGCACAGGGATTAGCTACACGATATAGTACGAGATTTATACATAACAAAATAAACCCTAATAAGCGGAACAATTGATAGTCAAAACAATTTAATAGTTAGGTGGTATTTAAAATTGTATCATAAGGTTATTTAAAAGGTCATAACCCACACTATTTAATCAGTCATTATCTTCTCAATATATCATTAACATCAACACATAAAAATAATAAACCCAAAAAATACATTTTACTAAAGTAATTTCCGAAAAACTGCTTGCTGATTCTCTGATAGTTGTTTTGCAGCTGCCAGCGCTTGGGAATGATGGAGGGGAGTTTTCATTATGGGGGAGTGGTGAGTGGTTGATGCTTGTGTCAGCACAAAGCATGGCAATCGGTACTGTCATGGTGCGTTGGGTTTCCAAGTATTCTGACCCTGTTATGGCCACTGGTTGGGTATGATTTTCCAATCCACTTTTTGTTTAAATTTTGCCATATTATTTGGCCTTGTAACTTCTCTCAAGTGGTAGCTATAGCTGCACCGCCTCACAAGGGTAATGTAAGGCTGACCCTGTCATTGTTTTTGTCAATGACAGTATGAGTGTGTCCCACTTGAGACAATAACAACACCATTCCATTCCTTCCTACGAGTACTATATTTCTAGACAACCCTTGGTTAATTCTGAGACACCCATCAAATTCCTCAGTTTTTTCACAAATTCTTAGTGCAAGAGAATGTCACATGAAATAAAATCGTGTGAGACATCCCATTTATAGTTATTGTATTAAATAAGTAATCAATTGTGTAAAATCGTTTTACACAAGAATTTGCTATAAATAGATACCCTGATAGTGATATACATTCTTCGCTGCAGCACATGTTGCTCGGTGGCCTTCCTTTAGTAGTGCTATCTGTTCTTAACAATGACCCTGTATTTAATGGGGGCCTGAAGGAGCTATCTGCTGGTGATTTTTCAGCACTTCTTTATACTTCCCTCTTTGGCAGTGCTATCAGCTATGGTGTTTTCTTCTATAACGCAACAAAAGGTTAAAACTTTGTCAGTTTGTTTTACTTAGAAGTGGTGATTTTATTAGCAAAGTTATTGAAATTTCCTTTTTCTGTAATTTTTTTTTCTATTTTTCTAACCATGCGATAACTGTAAAGGATATTAATCCGGAGTAGTTTTTTTCAGGGAGTCTGACAAAGCTTAGTTCCCTCACCTTTTTGACTCCAATGTTTGCCTCAATTTTCGGGTAAGATTTTAAGCATCTCACTCAATAACGGCAAGTCGTGACCATGTTCACTTTGTGTCAAATGGGTTCTTCAAGGACATAACTCATGATTTGTAGTTCTTGCGTACTGCCACCACGGATGCCTTTATTAAGCTAGCTCGATTTGAAGCTGTGATATATGACACTGCTATTTGATTTATAGGTTTCTTTATCTAGGCGAGAGCTTCTCAAATGTGCAACTAGTTGGGGCCTTAATAACTCTGGTGGCAATATATTTGGTGAACTACAGAAGCAACACAGAGGAGTGAATTGGCGTTTATGGCGCGCTCAGCTATTTGGTAACAGAACTGAAGAGCCAAATAGAAATGGCTGATGAATTGAAGTTGCAGTTTGATAAGCTTATAATATTAATCTGAGTCAAGCCTGATAGATACGTACATGGCATGATCACCAGCTGCTAGTGTATAACTCAGCCTTTTTTGGGCGACAAGAGGAGTTGTTAATACTGAATTACTGACGGGTATTGAACTTGGGGGATGAATATCGCCTCTTATTGACTTTACCCGCCGTGCTAACTGACGTGCATAATGCATTGCACAGATACTTCAGGCCGGATAACATCATGCTACTACGAATATTGTTCTGAATTTCACCGAGTTGCCAACTTATATTGGAGGAGTTGGGTGTAAATTATAATAGTTGCAGTTCCTGGTAGTTGACACCGCTTAATTTCATCTGTAAATTTATAGGATCATTCTTCTGGTAGAACAAGCATAAGCAAAACATGTATTTTTCTTTCCCAACACCAGCTCAGTTGGGATGTTATGGCTCCAGGCGATGTATTCGAAACCTTAATTCAAAAGTTTCGAGGACCGGATTGGCTTTCATAGGAAGGATGTCGAATGTAGGGTTTTGGTTCATTCAGAATATATTTGGTATTCTCTACTCGACAGAATTCTTAAAATGCAACTTATTATATAATTTCAGTAGTATTGTAATAATGTTGTTTTTTAGCTGAGATAAAATTGTGTTTGAGTGGGTAACTTTTTTTATGCTGACAATCCTATTTATACAAGTTAGAAGAGCGGCTTAAAGAGTTAAAAGCTGCGGCTGTACAAGATGTTCATATTCTACATTGTTGTATATTGCACTTTGCAAAGATGTTCATATTCTTCGGATCATAGGTCCAGGTGCCATCATCATCTTTAATTCCAAGGATAAGTTTCTTCCCGCACGACCCTTGACCCAATTAAAGAAATACTTGTTGTTTATTGATTGTCAAAAAAAAAAAAACATTGTTGTATATTGCAATAATTTCAGTTCATAAGGTATTAGTCTCACCATTTCACAGTTCATGGTGATGAGTCACTATATGTCTATATCCTCTACCAGTAGGTTTTGCTTGCGACGGGTCGGATCTTGCGACGGGTATTTTGTGAGAGGAAATGGGTAGAGGGGACTCTACCATACGAAGAGTTGAACTATTCACCTTATTTTTATATTAGGGT
>JAYMSF010001882.1:0-11166 GCA_036897335.1 Silene vulgaris
TTAGGATCAACGGGTTAAACTTTAGGACGCCAGAGAGGCAAGATGACATGGGAAGTGAGAACGGGATGTGTAGTGGTCAAGGTTTGGCTTGGAAAACCCATAAGAAGAAGAGGTCTAGCTATAATATGTTAGGGTTCACTTCATCGGCGTCAGAATCTTCCAGGGGTCCAAATTCTGGCAGAGGAAACTGGTAAATCATCCAGTAAATTATCGAATTTTGTGCCTAGTTGTCGATGCCATTGATCCAGAATTCCAGATGATGGTAAATATATTGGCTTACATGTTTGTTTAGCATTCCAAACACGCAGTGATTATTTGTAATGTTTCATCTTTTGGGTTGTACGGCGTGCACCCGTTTTGCTGCCGGTAAAGAATTCTATGGAACGAAATTACGCTTTTTTTTATAACTAGTTTATCTTTTATTCATCATCACCTTTTGTTGAGTGCTTCAAGTCTGAATAGCTGTCAGATTATAAATCAAGTGGAAGTGCAGAAGTGCAACTACTCGTCTAGACTACGCCCCAAATGAAAAACAAATTATATTAAAGCGAATGAACCTTCAGAATCAAAGTACAAATTGGCTAAGCCACAAACGGAACAAGTTCAAAAACACACGCATACATATATTTCAAAATTTGGGTATTATAGCATCTGTTGTTATCTAGTTACTGAAAAAAGAAGCAAGTCGGTCGAAAAGAAGCTTTGCATTCTGAGAATGAGGATTATAGACATGAAAGCCATGACCCTCCCCTTGGACTTGAAACAACTCGACTTGACCATTAAACCCACTCTGTTTAACTGCATTATAATACCTAACACCACTACCTCTCATTAAATCTTCACTTGCCACAACAACAAGAACCCTGGAGCATCCGAGCCCAGCCAGGCTTGGAGCTCCATCACTCATCGGGTTAATCATCCAACTATCTCGTCCCCTGGGCGCATCCGGGTAAACAAACTCCCAAATCCTGTACCCAATTTCCAACTCTTGAATCTTTTCATCCAAGAAAAACCCTTGCGAAAGGAACGCCCCACGGATTTCGACACCATTGTTTAAACTCTCGGTCCCAGCTTTCATAATAATGTTATGGACTATATTAGCCCCAGAACTATCCCCACCAATGAACAAAGCAGTTAAATCAGCGTGGTCAGTTAACCATGGATCCAATACGGACGCAACCCAATTAAGCGCGGCCCAACAATCTTCGTAAGCTGTAGGAAGTGGGTGTTCAGGAGCAAGTCTGTATTCCACTGAAACGACAATGACTTGAGCTCGAAACGACAAGATGCTCGTGTAACGACTGGTTAGGGTTGAGAAGGCGGATTCAGTGCAGAATCCGCCACCATGGAAGTAGACTAATATGGGGAGTTTGTTAGGTGTTTGAGTGGGTTTGGGAAGGTAGAGTCTAGCTGAGATGCCTGTTGATGTAGAAATGGTGACATCTTTTGATGCGACGTCGTTTTGGAGAGAAGGGGGAGTGGTGGGGCAGTGGTAGAGTCTCTCTACCGAGTTGTCTTTGTAAACTCGGATCAGACCCTGGAACTCGATCTTTACTTCTTTGGCTGTTGTTTCAGTATCCATTTTGGCAGTAAGACAAGTTAATTGGGAGGAGGAGATAAAAGAGTTGGAGCGTGGAAAATGTGCATCTTATGAGGACAAATAGTCAACACCTAACATTGGCATTATGTATTTTTTTGGATAACGTTGGATTCTGTGTTCGTTACTTGCCGGTATTGCTCAACAGTCAACATCCATTATCCAACCGATTTGGGTTAAAATCGAAAACGGTTTTTCTAATATGTGTTCTTACTTCTTAGAGCACACGATAATAGAACACCGAAGTATGTAAGTTGCAACAACCAAGCTTGCAAGGAATGGTTTTTGGATTTTGTATACTGGTTCAGTAGGTTGGGGTCTTGTCCTAAGCTTGGCAGTCTAGTCTCCTGTTCTTGAATTTGGGAATTCCCAAACCCCAATCTCCAAGTCCTAGTAGTCTTATACATTTTCTTTCTTGACTTGCAGGCTGCGTTTTCTCTCTCACGAACATGAAGATAAAGATAGATTACTCCCTAGTCCGTACTAATAAATGGAGTTTTAACCAGGATTACGAACATATAGTAAGTGCAACCACAAAAGAGGTTTATTAGGATCAAAGTTGTTATAATAAGAAAACTAGGAATTTAAATTATGAACATCTAGTTGTACATTGAAGAACCCCAATAATAGAAACACGCCGAAGCAACACAAAAACCCTACAACACAACCTGCCAACTCCCCGCAATAAAACCTGAAACTCTGACCTGGTTGGTTGTTAAATAATTTTCCCGCGTTAAACACACTCAAAAATTCCTTCCTTCTTGTTCATCAACTACCCTTTGATTCCTTTCCTTTAATCCCACCATCCTTTGTATTCTCTACAACACCATGTCCCTCCTCTTCCTCTTCCTTGTCACCCTTTCCCATTCTCTCCCTCCTTACAGTAAGTTGTTCTCTTTTCTCTTCTCTACCTGTCTTTCTAATTTTACCTTTGGTTGCGGCATTTCACGAAATAAAGCAAAATAGCTCGCTCAATTGTCCTGTTTATTATCTTTTGTTGCAGAAAGTAATCAAACCCATGTTTATTTATTTTGCAAGTTTTCACATAAATTGTGGCGCAACAGTTCTGTTACCAAGTGGGTCCGGTGATTTGGGCTGCCAAGTACATGGTTCGGACCACTTACTTTTATGGCGGGGTTACTCGACCAGATGGTTGATGGGACTCTTTGGAGTAGGGTGAACACCACAGGTGACTATACCCGAAATATGTCGAGTTATTATGAAGGCTTGTTTCAATCTGTGGGGAAGACTATGAGTGTTTGTGTTGGGGTTAATCAAGTTAATTCTGACCCCTTTATTTCTGCTATTGAGTTGGTAATGCTGGGGAATTCGGTTTATAATTCGACTGATTTTCGGAAGGTTGCTTTGTGTTTGGTTGCGAGAAACAATTTTGGATATCAAGGACCTATGATTCGGTGAGTATGCTGTCTTATGTTTTGGTTAGTTAATGTGTGAATTCAGTTCATGTGGTGTTGTTAGTGGTTTCATTTTAGTTAATCTGTGTATTTAGTTCAATGCGTTGTTCGAGTGACAGGTGTTCTGTCAACTAATTTGAATAGCTGCTAGTAAAGTGTGAGGATAAACATTTGTTAAAAGTTGTACTCTGTATATAGTTTTAGCTGTCACTCGATCTTTTCGATGAATTGCTTTTGTGAGATCCAATAGGATGATACACTTATAAAATTGTGGATAGCAATCTAATTTTAGCTAGCTTGCTGAGAATAACATTGGATCTTGTATATCAAGGACCATATAGTAGGTGCCGAGGTATCAGATTGCTCACGTTTGAGGCGGGTGATGACTTTGAATAGTTTTGGAGTATGTTCTTTGCGATTGTTGGTTTAACTGTGATTCTTTGGGCTAACTTATGAGTAGTATTTTTGTAGGACTTGTTCCCTACTAAGGTTTAGAGGGCTGGGTTATAAGTAGAGTGAGGTTAAGTTTGTGTGATGAAACCCTCTGGTATATGTCTTCGCTTTTTGGTTATGAAATGAATTTCCTGGTAGGAACATAAACAGAAGAGCATATATAGGATAATGAACATATATCTCAAAGCAAGTAGTAGCTTTCGCCTTGACTACTTTTCGTTGGGAACTGTCAGGTTTCTTCAGAGAACTGAGAGAAGTGCTATTACTAGGCCCCTTTATATTATAGATTGGATTTTCTGAACGCGATATAGTGTGCGGGACATTTAATCAAATTTCTGGTCTCTTTTGGTTATGTTTGTTGGATACCTATGGTTAAAGAAATAGTGGGTGGATTAAACTGCTGAATGCAGATGTCACCTCGCTTAGTTGGTAACGCGTCTATGCGATGGTACTCATAATGTGGGTTCAAAGCCATGCTAGTATCAAAGTAGCTCGGGTGTTGTGGCCCCTTTGCAACAAAAAAGATAAAAATTTGGCCGAGTGTTGATGCCTTAAAAGTAACATATTAGTTACATGCATAACAACAGAAACCATAGACATGTTAAACAGCTTTTACTTCTTCAGTTCTTCTGTTATTCAAGTTATAATTTTGAGTGTATCCAACTGCCAGGTCACCAGATGACCAGTTTGATCGGTTCTGGCAGCCTTTTGGGACCAACAGTCCCGCTAAGAACGTCCCTAATGTGTCTATTTTCGGAATCTGGAATTTGCCACCTGCTAAGATCTTCGACTCACGCTTAACAGTAGCTTCAGGACCAATGGAGCTTCAGGTGGCCTTTGGGACCCTCCCAGTTCAACATACTATATAGCCTTGTATTTTGCAGATGACAGTTCTTCATCATCTCACAGGGAATTCAGCATTAGTATAAATGAAGTGCCATTTATCAGTAATTTGAATGCGACATCATCTGGTGTAGCAGTATTTGCTACCAAGTGGCCTCTTGCTGGTTTTACGAACTTAAAGTTCACACCAGCCTCAGGATCAAATTCTAGTCCGCTGATCAATGGTGGAGAGATTTTTAATATCTTGTTGCTTGGGAAGAAAACTCTTGTGCGTGATGGTTGGTACCTTTCTGAAGCTAGTTCTTATTATTGTTTTAAGTTTCGCTTCTTAAATATTTCCTCAGTTGAATTCTCTCAGATAATAGTCACCAGGTGCTTCCAGACCTAGTTAGGATACCAGAGTGGAACTTAAGAAAGTAATTTGTTTGATTTATGGGGTCGGTTATATTTGGAAGACGTCGTCTTCAAAAAAAAAAAAAGCTTAGACACCCTAGCTCCCTCTCGCAAGGATCAAAATTGAAAACAAAATAAGAGCAACAAATTAGGGAATAGTTGAAGACGAAGTCTACACCAATGTTCCATTTGCACAAGATTATTAGCAATTCCTGCTCGTAATCTTACTCTCTGTGTTGCATGCAGTCTAGTGTCTGTAAGGCATGGTATACAATTTTGGTGTGAGAGGTGATCTTGAAATGGGATGTCACGGCTTGCTCTCCGTCATTGTGTGATAAATGTGGCTACCATGCTTTAAGCCTAAGGTATCAATGGTTTTCTAAACCAAGTTTAAACAATAGAAGGGCATATAGCATAGTTAAGAAGTGAGTGAAGCCTACAGTATATAGGTACTTTGCTTCCTTGAGTCGATTGACATAGTGGCGAATAGAAAGGTAATGACTAAATCATGAGGCTCCCCATAAATTCTAAAAAGCTTTTGTTCTTTGCATGGTGACTGCTTTGGAACTCGTAAAAGGCAGTCTGAATAATCCTCCAGAAGATTGGAATGGTGACCCTTGTTTTCATATGCATTATCAGATGATACTCGGGTTCAAATTATCTCTATGTAAGTTCATATGCATTATCAGATCATCTCTTGAGTGCCAAATGATTTTTCTCACAAGAATGAACTTTTATTTTTCTTCAACCAGAAACCTGGTGAATATGGGACTTTCAGGATCATTGTCGCCACATATGGCAAATTTGACAGCATTAAACACTATGTAAGTTCCTGCTGTTATTGTCATTTTGTTACTCGATTTTTCAGTGTTTGAGGATGGCGTTTAATTTATTCTTTTATTTTTGCTCTTGGTAGAGTGCTGCGGCAAAACAGTTTATCTGGTAGTATACCATCCACTCATCCAGTCTCGGTAGATTGAAGCATCTGAAACTATTGTAAGCTCTTTTTCTTAACGCATGTCAGTAGTATGGTTAATATTTGCATAGGCTTATATGGTTGTTTGTTATAGCCTGGTACTTAAATATTACCAGTCGATTATATCTGATTGCATAAGCAATATCTTTGTTGATGTTAGGCGCATGCTTGACTTATATAGCCTAAATCTTAACTAGTACATATATCTTGCTCTGAAACAAGTTTCCATATGATATGATGTGCTTTCTGCAGGGATTTGGGAAACAATCATTTCAGTGGAACAATTCCTTCATCGCTTGGAGCGATTGACAGCTTGCGTGAACTGTAAGTTCTATTCTCACTTAGTTTCAATGGATACATTTTATTACATCATGAAAAATAGAGCAATCGTTAGTCCCTTTTCCGTATGCGTTCTTTCTTACCAATATACCCGAACTATTTAGACTGACATCTCCAAACGGACTATTTCATATCATCATACTTTAAAGTCCGTAACTATCGTATAATGTAGCAAAATATTGATCAATGTTGACGTTATTTGACAATTAAAGTCTAGGGGACTATATAAATGGAATAGAGAGAGTATTAACTTTAATAGTTGCAGAAACCAATATTCAAGTGCATTTTGAATTTTTGACAGAAATTGCATTCAATTGATGGTATTGAGACAATGTATCAGTCTATTTAATCCCAGCTGGAAAGCTTCATAATTATAGAATAATTTTCAAATTTGAGTTTCAATCTGCGTCATTATTAGTAGGGTGGTCACTCAAAACTGAGGCATTGGCTATTTTTGGCTAGATTCCTACATCTACTTCAAGTCTGCAAGATTAGACTAACATATTGCATTGCTGTAATTTTACTGAAATTGTCCGAAATTTGGAATAATCTTTAACATGAGTTTGATGCTGGATAGTTACTAAGTCGAGGAATCCAAGTAATGGTATGCAGTATGCTCTGTCGTAACTCGTAAGTCGTCTTTGATATTACAGACATTAGGACTACCCTTAAGTTTAAGAAGACATTCATGTTGATCTACCTTGTTATAATCATATGCACATGGGACAGGCTTGAGTTGGTCAAACATTTGACTTGGTTCTAGTGTAAGATGCATGATGAGAAGATACTGCTGTCCAGAATCTTCATCTTAGAACATGTGACAACCTGTGTTTTCACGGAAGATCTATGGATCAACCTAATCACTAATAATCACAAGTCTCATCTTATTTCACCCCAATGGTATTTAATCTCGATTTAAAGCGTGACCTTAGAAGCGGTAATTGCAGTCTGATCTTGCTTATTAAGAGCCTCACGGCCTTCAAAACCTCGATAACTGAACTGAAGTTTATCATGGCATTGGCACATTTGTGGCTTAATGACGGAAATTAAATAGCAGTGATCGAGAACTGAGTTATAATAATTGAAACCGATATTTAATACTATGTACTTACAATTTCTCATTATTAAGACTCCAAATTTTCTAAGTTAGAGAAAAAAAAATATGTCAATCTCATACTGTAATGCTATGTCTTGCAGGCATGTCGAAAACAATAACCTAAATGGAACAATCCCAAAGAGCCTCGTTGAAAAACCAGGCCTGAACATTACGTAAGTCTGAATATCCTTTCACTCCAGTCATTCATTCTCAAACTAAACTTCTTATTTAATTCGATTTTTAGGTTCACGCCTGGTAACCGCCTTTCACTACCGCCTGGACGAAAGCTTTGAGCCTTTCCAGCTCCCAAAAATATCCGATTACATACCATAAAAATCGATCACCATTCAATTCCATTTTTTGTCCGCTTCACACAAAGCCGGAGCCTCGTGGGTGAGTGAAGTGCTTGGTACTTTATACAATGCTCCTAAATGCAGCCTGGTAGTGAAGCTGTCAATTTACTGTCCAAAATTTTTTCCTGAGAGATGGTTTTCAGACTTTGTGTAGTATATATTCTGGTCCCCCTATTTTTGTCTCTATATGTTTTAATTTCTTTGATAACTCTAATCTCCCCCTTTTTCTCTACAGTTTCCATTTAAAATTTGGACGAAATGAATGTACCGCGATGTAAATATAATTTTTACAAATTTTGTGACTTGATGAATAAAAGAGTGCATTTGCAAATCATTCTAGTGGCGTAGCATAACCGACATTGTCTCCACGGGTACCTATTCGTACTTGACGTCTAAAAACCATTTTTTGGTAATGCAATATTAAGTTTCTATGATTGATTTTTACAGTCGCTCCTGTGAAAAGACGCTTTCTCGTAAGCTATTCACTCATTTATGTTTGTAGCCGTTGTCGAAGTCATTCAAGTAGCGTACAAGCGTAGCATAAGCATACAAAGAAGGCACTGTTTGCTGGATATATTTGTAAAAACTTGAAGCCAAGTTTAGACAGAAAACCTGATGAAATAGGTGGAGAATGAGCCAAAAAACATAAGAAAAGCACTATTTTATTGATTCACTTTATACATAGATACAAGTTGGTTTTGCCTGGCCTCCCTTTGGAAAATAATGCACTTGACAATAACTCAGTCTCTTCTCCACCATGAATTATACATTATCTTTGCATTTCAGACTCAACAAAACACTGTCTGAATCCCTGTTTATCAACTTGTTTTTGCTGTTTTTGTTGTGTTTGAGTTCTATTTCTGCCTCCCTTCTATTATTTTTGGTCATTCATACAATACTTATATTAGATAAATATCTGGATATTTTTCCCTAACCTTTTCACTCTGGAATGTTACCAAATCAGAAGGAATTTCTGCAATAAAGTCAGGTAAAAATGCTGAAAAATCTTAATCCTCAGGTAAATGCTGAATCACAGTAAGTCTGGTATGACATCGTCTCACAATAAGACCAAGTCGGATACTTGGCGTTATTATGGATGTATTCGTCAATTATGAGTAAATGGGTCGGTCTCGCAAAAAAACGTCTCATCGAAGAATTAGTGATGAATAGAGAAATTGGGGTATAGGGTTGTTTTATCCTGGCTTGACTCCAAATGTAGGCAAGGACATCTGTTACAAATTAACAGTACTTGTTTACTCTTTTAAGGCTTGCTTTAATCCCCCAGCTCATCAAATGCAGATGGAGTAAATGGATGACATTATTAATTCTTACATCATTAATTGTCAATACCATCCAACACTCATACACAAAACAATGTCAGTCATGTACATGCTACTCATTCATTCATTCATTCATCTCAGATCTAAACAACATAAAAAATTTAAAAGGAAAAATAAAAAAGCAGCTCCAAAATGAATAAAACAAGCCAAAAAAAATTCATACAGAAATAAGAAATCAAGAATCCTACAGACTCAACAGCAACAACTCTGATCTGATTAAATACAACAACAACGTTACCCCAGTGCCTCCAGGAAATTGTAGGGACGGGACGGGGGGTAAGATGTACGCAGCCTTTCATCTCTGATCTGATTAAAAGAAGTAAAATTAAAATGAATATTAAAAGGAAACACCCCAATTTTATTACCTATCAATCTTGGGTTTCCTGAGAGGAAAAAGAGGAGGAAGAGAAGAACTTTTGCCAGTATGAGCACAAATAGGAACATTAACCATAGGCCTAATCCTAAGACTAGCTGATTTAGTTCTCTCTAAACCCTTTTTAATCCTTCTCATATGCTTCTCTCTTGTACTAAGTACATTGCCCTCCTTTTCCTTCTCCTCCATAGCAGCAGCATCCCCTAGTGAACTGGATGAAGACGACGACGAGGAAGACGAAGAAGATGGGGACAATGTTGAACCTCTTTGTTTCTTTAACCGCAATAATTCTTTCCACAAGACTGTGCATTTTGGTGGCCTTGGTGAAGGGTCATCATCTACAAACCATATCCTTGGTTCTTGCACTTCTCTTCCTAACAATATCCCGCTTTCTTTACTGCTGCTATTTTCCTTGGCGCCTTTGTCGTCGTTTGGTGTAATACCATTTTTGTCGTTGTTTTCGCTGCTCGGGGTTTTAAGGTTGATTTTACTTAGTTTTTCAGCTGCATGGTTGATTTGCCAGTAAGGCAAGAGTTTCCCTTCAAAGAAAAGCTCATCTGCTGTTAACATTGTTGTGTTTCCTCCATCTAAACTGTTTTTGCCTGATAGAAACTCAAAATCTGCTGCATTTTTCACCATTTCTCGTCCGAAATCGATCTCATCTTTGTCCAAAGATGACCCTGGACTTATGGAAATGAAGCTATCTTCATCCAAAAACTCTGCTGAAAATGAGATCCTTGCTGGTTCAACTGATCCTACTGTTGTCTTTGTTGTTGTTGTTTTCAGTTGTACTAATGTTTCAGGTGAAACCATATTTGTTTCAGGTTTTTGCAAGTTTATTGGGTTTTGGGTGTTTTGTGATTAAGTCAAGATTTGGGAGGTGTTGAGTTGAGTTTTTGAGGTTATGTTCATGTGTTATTTGGAGGGTGAGAATATAATAAAACTTACTGGTCTGGTAAGGCTCAAACTAATGAGCTAAGAATGTGTTAACTATATGGGAACAGCACATGGACACCCTTGGTTGCTAAAAGACAAGTTAATTTTTGATTCATTTTTAACAAATATTTCAATTTTTGCTTTTAATCAAGTTCATTAATTCTAGTGTATGGCCGATTTTTCCGTGTAAATTGGCAAAATGTGACTACTTTTTGATAAATATTAGCCACTTTACGGTAAATTAATCACTTTGAAAAAATAATTATTTTTAGTCGTATAAACTATAAAATGGTCACTATTTTAAGTCGTATAAACTTTTTTAATATTCTTTTTACTTTTGAATTATTAAGGTTAAATAAGGCTGTATACATCGAATCCCGCAATCGGTTGAGCTTTTAAGTGACCAGTGTAATGGGTTGTTGATTGTTAACCTCTCTTCTGAAATATTTGGCAGAGTAAGCTAGCTTTTGGCATGCAGATTTCTGAAACAAGTGCAGGGGTTAGTTATATTAATGGTCCTGAAAAAGTTGAAAAAATTAAAGAGAAAATAAAAAAAATGGGGGTTTTCCCTAATACAAGGTGAGGGAGTTATTATGGATCCACTTAGCAATAATATAATGGTAAGATTCCTATTCCACACTGATTCCAAGAACAAAATTACTAGACACTCTGAGCTCCCAACCAAAGCTTGTCTGTACTAATAAATTATTGAGTCATTTTAAAGGATGCTTATCTATCTGCACGTTACACGTAAAATGAAACAAAACTTGAAGATCTTAAAGTATAACAATACAACTTGGCCAAAATGTGAACACAAACAATTTAGTTGTTTTGGGTTAAGATCATTGAAAGAGACCATAAAATTTTAAAGAGACGGTTTCTCACTAATTTATTGAGAGGCCATTTATAACGTACCTTTTATGTACTTGTTCGTACCCTATTTAATTTTTATTGTTACTCAAAATATCTCTTATCAACCTTTTTTTTTTTTTTTTTTTTTTTTGAAAAAGGGGTTTTTATAGAAAAAAAAAAGGGGAGAGTCCCCAACATTT
>JAYMSF010001883.1:0-11160 GCA_036897335.1 Silene vulgaris
GAGTACCCCCCTTTTTTTTTTTTTATTTGTGTGGATTTTTATCCTTCTTTTTTTCCCCCCAAAAAAATTTTTTTTTTTTTTTTTTTTTTTTTTTTTTTTTTTAACTTGCACGCTGTTTTCAATTTCTTATAGACGCGTGCAAGCATGATGCATGCGTTATTTGATTATTTCTAGACCTTCACTTAAAGCAAGATTAAAATATTGTCACAAAACCTATATTTTACACTTGCTGTTACTATTATGCTCTTCTGTTGCCATATTCTTACCATTCTCATTGTTAATAGTATATTCTATGCTGTTGCGGTTTTCACTCCCCGTAATTACATGCACTATTTGGGTACGACAAGGTGGAAATGTGGAACAGTATTATTTTCTGAAAGTAAAAAGGTTCTCCACTGCCCACTACATCCTCCTCGTGAAAGATCTTTAAATTAATACCTTTTCAATTATATGCAGGTTGATCTAGAGCACAATCAATATCGTTCTTTCCAGGGGCTGACTTGCTTGATGCAAATATCTACGAGAACTGAAGATTTTGTTGTAGATACCTTGAAACTGAGAATTCACATTGGCCCATATTTGAGAGAAATTTTTAAGGATCCTACTAAGAAAAAGGTTAGTAGATTTGTGTTCATTGTGTTCCCATAGGAGCCATTAATTTGTCCTGTAATTTTTGGCAATCTCTAATTATTCAATGGTGGTGCACTGTAATCTTAGGTTATGCATGGAGCGGACAGGGATATTGCATGGCTTCAGAGGGACTTTGGTATATATGTATGCAATTTATTCGATACTGGGCAGGTATTTCTTTGTAAAAAACTCCCTAAATGAATTCCGTACATTTTATTTCTTAAATAGTCAAGAGTTGGATTTGTACGCTTGATCAGATGTGCTTAGACTCATATTTCTCTGGAGAGTCCATACAAATTTGCGTATACTTGTACATATTGGCAACATATACGGAGTATTAAGTTATACTGTTATAGTATCAGTCGCAGATCCCTGCAACCGTCACGGACCACAGTGTATTATGACTCAGTTCCAGATAATGGCTCGCTAAATTGGCTGTGCTTCTTTTTACAACGAAGTTGCAGTCATTCAGCGTAATTCTCGACTCAATTTTGATTCTGGGTCATCCAGAAGACCTCTTTGTGTTGCTAACACAGGGTAAGGCTTCGTACATCCGACCCCTGAGCCCTTGAGACTGTAATTTAGTGTTGTATATTGGTGAAGTATTAGTTTTATCGGCCTTTTATTGGTCTTGGAATCTACAATAGGGCATTCACATCTCGCTTAGTTTAAAAAAGCGCGCCTTGGATGAGGCACTAGCCAAAACGTCTCGGTCCATTTTAGGAACGCCTTTTAGACACGGCTCACCTAACAAGGCTAACTAGTACGCACTTTCCATATCTTTTTGACAAGGCTCACCATTTCTTTTCCCATTATTCCTAACTTCGCTTCTTGTCATGTTAGCCAACTCCTAAAAAGGCTATTGTTGCCAAAATTTTATTCAGAAATTACAAATTTGATACAAAAAACAGGGCGCCTCGCGTCAAAAAGGCGCTCCTTCGCCTTGCGCTTTGCGCCTCGGCCCCTTAGCGCCTCGATGCGCCTTGCACATTTTTAAACTAAGACATCTCGGCCAATTCCATATTGTATCCGTCAAATATTAATCATGACAACCATATTCAAGTAGTTTGAAAAGGTCCTCTAATATCAGAAAAATTCTGGCATAGTAAATTGAAGACATTTTGTGTTTTGGGCGATCTTCAGACCATATCAGACCATGGTCTGCCAACTATCGTTGTTTGTTGGATTTGATCATTAAGTGAGTATGTGACTGGGTTCACCAGTTTATGGCGTAATACTTTAACCTTACTGTGGTTCTCCTTTCAAATTTGAAGTTTGGGTGAGTGTGAGCCTGTAAGGGTGAATGGGTGAAAAGCAGGTAATAATTTTTAGGGCACATTTGCTCAGAAATTTTGTTTTCTTTCACTTCGTGAAAGATATATTTCATTCTCCTCTTATTGCCTCACAAAAATTTTATCATTAGGAAATATGTATCCCTCCTATTCAAGGTGATGCTCCTTATTGCCATTTTCGGATTATTCCGGTAAGGTTCCTTATTTGGAAGATTTGCGTGGTCCAAGTTCCATTGCATTTGGGGTATTGTGTTTTGTGTGGTCCATATTCCTTATTTGGAAGATTTGCGTGGTCGAGGCGTTTTGGCTAGTGCTTTATTCAGCCTTGAGCTGAAGTGCACTTGACACGTAATCTTTAAAACGAAGGAGAAGGGTAATGAGGTTGACAATCTTCTTCTGTTGCTTTTTGCTTCTGCTTTTGATCCTGTTGCAAATGACTCATCTTTGTAGCGTGAAACAATTTACTGCAATTGCGTGGCTGTCAAGTTTCTTATTCTGCTTCTACAAGTCGTTTTTGTATCAATAATTAAACTACTGCAAATGTGTTAATGCCAACTTCCTTTGTGTTATTGTGATTATTTGTGATCTCTTTTTGTCGGATAGGCTATAATTTTCCTTGTTTTTAGGCCTCACGGGTGTTGCAATTGGAGCGAAATAGCCTGGAATATCTTCTTCAGCATTTCTGCGGGGTCGCTGCTAATAAAGAGTAATTTTGCCTGCTTTCTTTCTTATTTGTTTAATCAGAAAGAATTTAGATCAGAAATTGTGCTGTGTTTTTACTTTAAAAACCTCTTACAGGTACCAAAACGCAGATTGGAGGTTGCGTCCTATCCCTAAGGAGATGCTAAGGTATGTGTGGGATTTATTTACGGTGCTTGCTTCACTGAACTGTGGGACTATGTTGTTTGGGCTCAGGTGTGCCCAATCGGATTCGGCTATTTTATAAAAAACTTTCATGCTTTCGGTCTAAAATGAAATGTCCGAGTGTCCTACCCTTGTCGGAGTGTTGAGTGTCCGACACGGGCACGCGAGGTAATATTGAAGAGTTCGATCAACATAGCTGTGGGTACTTGCAGCTTTGATAATCTGAGACTGAACTTAGTCTTCACACGGTTTTATATATCGGTTGGACTGAGTTATCAAGGTTTTGTAGTTTACCGCGACCATATTTTGAGCTGACATTGGCCGCATTCATAGCAAAAATCAAGCCGCGGTGTCGTTTCCGAGATCAAGTGTCAAACAAGATTTGATACTATTGTCATAGTAATCACTATGCTTTCTTGATACTTTTCTGCCTTATTTGGCCGAGTTTCCTATATAAACTTGTAGAGATTCGTCACTTTAGTCTGTTTGTGGTCAGAATCTGGCACTGTCAGGCACCTTATTTCTGAGCCTGTTAAAGATCCTTTCTACATATTTGAGATCAGTGCTTCAGTATTGAAGATAGTTGCACGTGCATTGGTGGAGGATTTTTAAATTTGATTTTTAAGCCTGGTCGTGAAATTTGGATAGTGCTCATATAATGGTTCTTTCTACATATCTGAGATTAGTGCTTCAGTTTTGAAGATGGGTGCGGGTGAATCTTTTCTAATATGCTTTTAAACCTGGTTGTGAAATTTGGATAGTGCTCATTACTATTGAGTTTTAAGCGTCATCTTTTGGGCTGCTTTTCAAGTTGGACTTTGAAAATGTGTAATCATGTATTGTGGATTTTCTTGCCATGACTTTTGTACAAGATGGATTTTTAAGTTGTCACCGTCAGCATTAAAATCATTACTCTAATGCTGATGATGGCAACTCCGTGTTGGGTAGAGGCGGGAGGGTCAAAAGTAGTTTACTGTTTCTTGTAATAATAGTGGTCCTTATTCTTCCTGAAAAGAAAAAAAAAGGAAATACTGGCTGTTTAGTTGTTAGTCCATTAGATCCTAGATTGCCAAACAGACAATTAAGTTTTGTGCTTTCTAGGTAACCCTTTACCTTTACTAAGACAACCACTAACTTCCTCCCTTACCATCAAGGCCCACCACTCTTACCCACCCACAACCACCACCACCGCCCAGACGCTCAGTAGTACCTCTGACAATGCGCGCCCCACCTCACCACCCCAGCTTCACCATTGTCATAATCGCTTCCCTAGCCACCAAAACCAGAATCCCCGCCCTAACCCTGGTGTTTAATGGAGAGGGATGGGGATTTAGGGTGAGTGGTGGTGGTTTAGGCTGGGGTTACGACAGGTGGGGTGGAGGTTCGATGTGGGTGAAGTGGGGTCTGGAATTTGGAATTTGGGCGCTGGCGACAAGGGGCAGGGGAGTGGCTGATGGTGGTGCCGGTATTGTAGTGGTTATGAGGTTGGGGTAGTGGTTGTTGGTTCACTGGACTAAATTTTCATTTTTTTTTAACCAAATAAGGAGTTTAAAACTTTAATCAACGGGTATTGGTTTCCTTTCCCCTTCTACCTCTTTCTTGACTCCGTTCCCCTTCTACCTCTTTCTTGATTCCTTTACTTTATCCCTTCACGAGCTTAATGTGGTGATTTGGATCCCAATAATTTAGGTGCAACTTGCGCAATTTGAGTGGAAATGCATCAGTTACACTACCATGCAATTTGTTAATTTGCTTCTCTGTTGCTCCTTTAGCTCTTGATTTCTGATTTCCTATGGTCCAACTAAGTTTGTATTTCTTTTGCATGGTTCTGATTGCTGACAGGTATGCCAGAGAAGACACCCATTACTTGCTATATATTTATGATTTAATGAGAATCAGGCTGCTTTCAGAGTGTACAGATCCTGAAAATCCTAATGCACTTCTGCTAGAGGTACAACTTGTTCAGAATTGCAACATAATCAAGGAACTCTATGGTGTTTTCTGTTACTATTATTTTTTCACGGGGATGTTTGGAACAACTCTAGGGTGTTTTCTTGGCATTTTCATATGGTTACGAATGTCCTTTAGGTCCCTTTATGTTGTACTCCTTCCATTGCATGAGAAATTGATTTCCTAACATTGCACCAAAATCAAGGAAAGGTGCAGAAATAATATGCCCACGTTCCACCATGCCCAGCTCACCTATCACCATAGGCCTGCCTACCCACAACCCTACAATAATGGCCCTTTTCTTGAAACAACATGCACGGGTCATGGTGGCAGTGTTGGAGGGTAGTTTTTTTCTGGGGTGTGGAGGGGAGAGCGCATGTTATCAAATATCAGTTTGATGCCTAATGAGAATTGGCTGTCAAGTTTGTCTTTGGTTGTTAGGCAATAAATGCAGCCTTAGCTGTAGGGATCATGCCTACACACAAGCCATACTAAGGTGTTTCTAGCTTTGTTCTTTTCATTCAATTTATTTATTTATGGTGGTGGATGAAAACGTCTCTTTGTTTCATTGTTTCTTGGGAAAGTGCTAAATTTCTTTTATAAAGTTGTTGCTCATTAGATAGAGGCTTTATGTGCTCTTTTGACTCTTTTGATTCGGTAGATGCCTCTGGAGTTCTAAGGAAGGTTTTCCTTGGTGTAGTGTGTTGACGAATCTTTTGCTAATGAGGATGTGATGTTAATGAATGAAAATGTCAGGTGTACAAGCGTAGCTATGATCTTTGCATGCAACTTTATGAAAAGGAGCTGTTAACAGATACTTCATATCTCCATATATATGGGTTAGTCTTTCGTTCTTTAAGGTTAAAATTAGTTTGAGGTTGCTGTCTGTTCTGGATATGATATAAGGCTTCTTGCCATACAAGTTTCCATTTCCTACTCGACTCTTATCTGTTCAATTTTTGTGAATGCAGTGTCCAGGGAGCTAATTTAGATGCAAAGCAGCTTTCAGTTGTTGCTGTAAGTATTAGAACAAGTTAAAGTAACATTAGTTTAAAGTTGTTTTGTAATAAACGAAAATCATTTGGCCATTTTAATTTATAGGTGCTTTGTCCACATTGTATGGATTTGTGAATATATAATTTTCCTCGTCGTTGCATTGTGGCTTCTACGCATTGGAAATACAACTGAGTTTACCAGGGAATTTACAGTTAATGATTACTAAGTCCAGAATAATGGCGGTCTCTTTTTTTTTCTTTTTTTCTTGGAGGAAAAATGGATCCCTCCATTATATCCTACCCTTACTTACTAACCAAAGTACCAAACAAAGGATATGTGTATGAGTGGCTAAATAGTTGTGTGATCCTTTAAATCTCTTTAGAGTCTCCTAAGTACCTTGTAATCAGCTTATTTGTATCTGTAGGGCCTCTTTGAGTGGAGGGATGGTGTTGCCAGACAAGAAGATGAAAGCACCGGCTATATACTGCCGAATAAGTTGCTTCTCGAAATAGGTACTTTCATGCTTTTTGTTAGTGTATTTTGATTCTGAATAGTACATCTTGCTGATGCGTGGTTTGGGGTTCGGCCTTCGAGCCAAATCATCAGAGAACAATTTTATGTTCATAGACTAGATTGCCATTGTTCTTTATATTTAAATCCAGTAGCGTTCCGCGAACTTGAAATCAACAAACCATGACTAAATTAGTCAACACTCAACAAACCATGCGCCAATCAAATCAGTCAACAAACCATGCTACATTGGGCTGTCTAGTTTCAACATAGTTCTTCTGTCACTGTTTGTACTTTGCCAAATCAATCAACAAACCATGCGACATTGGGTTGTCCAATTAAAACATAGTTCTTCTGTCACTGTTTGTACTTACTGTGTTTTTTTTTCCACCTCAAAAGCCAAGCAGATGCCTCTCACTACCAGTAATTTGAAACGCTTGCTCAAATCTAAGCACCCTTATGTGGAGCGCAGTCTCAGTTCAGTTATCAATATCATCAGGCATTCTGTACAAAATGCTTCCTCTTTTGAAGCAGTAGCTGAGCAGTTAAAGGAGGGTCGCATTCAGGTGGTCAACACTCTTTCTGGAAACATACATTGAATTAACTGCTTTATTATGCATCTAAATTGCTATGGTTCATACAATAATGTAGAGGAAGCTAAACTCTTTCATTTTCGGCGATACATAATGATAGTGATTGTGAAGTTCGAGGCATTAGGGAACTGAGAATTATTACATCTTATAAATTATACTAACACTTATATTCAAAGAAGTAGACATCCAATGTAGTTAATCTCTAACTCTTTATAACGAAACAGTCTACGTGTAAATATAATTATTTGCAGTTATCTTTTTCTCTATATATATATACGTTATGATGTGTGTTCTCCATGAGTCCAACTTGAATCTGTTTGCCAGTGAACGGATCAAATGATTGATTAATTGTTTATGGGAAAAGGGAAAGCATTAGATTTGTTTGTGTGATTCTTTTTTCATCAGTGTGGTGACGGGGATAATTTTTTTTTCAGACGAAGGGAAGGTTTAAAAATTCGTTATTTATCTTTGCATCCTCAGCGTATTTGGATACGTATATTTCACCAAGACTTATTATCTGTGTTTTTCTTTTATCATATTACGTAACGGGACCTATAATTTCAGGTACCTCAGCTAGTTTTTGCTGAGGATGATTTTCCTGAGCTGCAGACGGTCGGTGATATTAGTGAAGGTAATGATGGGAGCCTTCATGAACAAGTATTATCTCCTTTTATTCAGATAGATCTTGGTAATTCAGTGGCCTTCACATTAACATCAGTGGTTAAAACAGGAGACTCATGTAAAGCAAATGGTCAAAACGGGAACATTGGTACAGAGAGAACAATTCCTCACTCCGGGAAGGTATTATGTGGAACTGGCAAGAATAATCTTTAACCTGCTATTTCATCATAATTCGTAAGTAATTTACTGTTTTTATTTGTAGGTTTCCGAAGTAACCGTCCAGGTCCGGAAAAAGCCTGGTGGTGGTTTTGGGGCTCTGCTGGGAAGTTCTGCGTTAAAGAAGACTAATAATCTCAATAAGGTTGGTTCTGTATTTTGGTATAGTGAAACGTGTCCCGTTTTAAGTTTTTCATAAAATACTCTTGAGTTTTTTAGTGCGAGGATTTGGAAATCGCAGTGAATAGGGGATACAAATAAGCAATTAACTCAGTGCCTTTTACTTGTTATCTCTTCCCCATTCTTCCTTTATGCTCACACATCCATTGTTGCCAGTCTAGCCATTGAACACGCGAGCTCTCCTCTCATGCAGTCAATGTGCGAACCATCACTGATTCTTGCTGTGTTGCTTATGAGACAACTTGATTGCTTAGAAGGAACTTATAAAGCCAATGGGCCTAATTATTCGACCTCTGGTATTGGAGTCATGTGATCCCAGCTCTGTTTAGCCTTTAGATTTCCAGTTGTCGTGCTCCATATTTCTATTTAAAGGTTAATTAAATCTAATAATCTTTTTTAGCTATGAATTTGCATAATCCAAGTGCCTTTTCTCCATTTCCTGGGCGGTCCTTTTTTAATGTGCTTCATTGCATTTACACCCATGAAACGGTTTCTGGTTGTTAAGATGAAATTTGTCTTCCTTCAGTCAGTTTGTCATGGCAAAAGGTTTCTTTGTGCATTTTATGATTTGGAAGTTTGTTTACTCGTATTTTAAAATTTAGACCCTAATGTATTTGGCATCCAATAGGATTTGGCGCACTGACATCTTTGTTCTCCTTCAATGTTCTCAGGGTGTGTTCAACTTGGAGCAGATCAAGTCTACAGTCAATCTTCCTTTTTATGCGTTTTCACACAGTAATCAAAAGCCGAACGAAGCACCTAAACAAGCATTTGAAGAGCAACAAAAAACATCCTCTGTATCCTTGCTAACTAGGGAACGAGCTCTTGAAAATGCTTCAAGCAGCAAATCAGAAGATATTATATTATTGGATGGCGATCAGGATTCTGATCAGGCTTCTGAAGAGCCAAATACAGAGTCCGAGGCTCCTGTGTCTGCAGCTTCCAACACCAAGTTTGAGGACGTAATAAACTTGGATAGTGATTCTAATGATGATGAAGAATTAGCTGAAGAAAATAATATAAGCAGGACAACTGATCAAGTTGGTTCTGAGCCAGAGGTGGTGGTTCTTGATGATGAAGATGATGATGATGAGCCCATGTCTCTTTCCGATTTATCATCCAGTTTCCAGAAATGTCTGCAGGCGGAGAGTCAGGACCAGGTAACCAAAGAAGATGAAAAATCTAAAGAAACCGGCGTCTTGCATTTCAAGCCATTCGATTATGAAGCTGCGAGAAAACAGATGGAGCTTGGGGAAAATACGAAGAAAACGACAGATTCGGGAGCTAATGATCTAAATGTAGGGAAGAAAAAAGGTGTTGGGGCTGCTAGAAGCAAGCAAGATGAATTACTTCCGCAAGGGAAAAGACGTCAAGCCTTCCCAGCTAGTGGGAATCGAAGTTCGACCTTTAGGTGAAGGTGGGTTATGTTGGGTAACTTGCTTTGATACCTTGTATAATGATGTTGCCTGAACTGAAAAAGGAAGGAATTTGTATGATTTAGGATTAGTGTTGGATAAATGGCAATGAAAATGTGTTTTCACAGGCAAGTGCGAGTTTTGGGTAGTTTAGTACGCTACTTCCTGCACTCAAGGAGTCTTTCGTCGATTATGAACCACAAGAGAAATGCTGCTGCCAATCATGTGGCTAATTTCTTGCTTGGTTGGTTACATCAAATTTCTTACCAATTATAGAGTTGGGCAAAGTATGTTCTACAACATTTTTGGCTAATGGGTATTCTTACCTATTTTCTTTGAACCTTTATCTGTTGCGAGTATTTGTTAGTCTGTTAGAAAAGAAGGGTTGTCAAACTGTTCACTGAGTAAATTCCAAAAGCGGTTTTGGTCCTAATAACTACCTTTGCTAAATATTTTGTACGGAGTATATCATTAAAGCCGCTCTCTCAAATATGAGCATTGATTTTTGCCTCGGTTTTTTTTGCTTCATACAAAAAACGTTAGTAGTGCTGTATCAAAGGATCTCGGCCTTTCGGGGGGTTTAGACGTTTGGGTATGCATTAGTCAACTGCATTTGTGTTCTAGAAATGCCAAGGTACATAGGAGTATATAATTGTTTGTGTGACCTGATTATGTAAAGCTAGAATATAAGCACTAGTGTTTTATTGGTCAACCTAGTAATAATATTGCCAAAAAAGCAAAGCTTATGCCTACTGAGTAGTGAGTACTGCTAGTGACTAGCAAAGTGGAGTACAAAATGGAAAAGACACTAATAAAACAGAGCAATTGGTTCAACAAAGTTTTGGACCCATATGTCATTCTCCACGGAGTAACATTAGACCTGGACAAAATAAAATCGAATTAGAAAAACACAAATTGATCAAAAAAATTTGAATTGATATCGATCGAATATCCGAAAACAGGCTCAAATAGAACTGAAACTAAACTAAACTAAATTCAATAAGAACCAAATGCTTTTCGAATTTGATTATATTTGAACCGATAAGAAGTGAATCGGTTGACCTAAATTCAAAATATTTATTTTCTCGTAAATACACTCACAAGCTAATATTTTGAGCCCCAACTAGTCAACTCAAGAAAACTATGATTCGAAACTCAAGGTAATTGAAATTGACCCGACATGAACCGTACCCGACTCGAAATAGTACAAACCGATTAAAATAGTTAATCAAAATGAACCCGATTGAAATCGAAATGAAATCAAACTAAGGTTAACCCGCTTTAAATCTAACCGATTTAACCTGGTCTAAATCTGAATCGAAGGATCCATTTGTCAGGTCCACAAAGGATGCTTAGAGTAATATTCTCGTATTAATTTTTTTTCCTAACATCATGTGCGAGTAGAGCGAAGCGATAGCACCACATCACTTTTTTCTATTGCTCTTGGAGGGGAATAGACATGTTTTTTCAAGTGAATGTCAATAGCATAGTTAGAAATATTGAACATTGCAGATTTTAGGGTACACCTCATCACTTTTATTTTTTCAAATTTTAATAGCGATTATAACCTTAGTGGGATAAATCGTTACTCCTAAGTCCTAATAGCGACTTTTGTCTCTTATATACAGCTCCCAGCAAAGAGTAGGTTTCACAACCACCTTTGTATATACACTCTCACTCTCACCATCTTCAACTACTACTATAATAACACCATTCCACCAACACGATAAGGGTAATTATTTACTTGTGTTACTATGACCACGCAATTTTTTTGCAAGTCAGCTTTGGATCAAACTAATTCGCGATTTATTAAACCAATTAGTTTAATACAAATTCTCATTGAAGACCACCATTTTTGGTCACAAGCTGAAGACGGCCTAAATGTCACCATTT
>JAYMSF010001884.1:0-11157 GCA_036897335.1 Silene vulgaris
AGAAAACATGAGAGAGGGGGGTTAGAGAGGGAAAATGGAAGGAGAAATGAGAGGGGTAAAATTGTCAATAGTGTACTGTGTTGAGTAAAATGTGTACTGCGAAAATCAAGACCCCAAAGAAATTAGATTCTTTTAGTTTAATTTTTTAACAAGCACCTCCACTAAATATTTACGGAGTATTTGACAGTAGTTAAAAGAAAACAAGAATATCGAGTGGTGGATTGATAATGGGTCAGATTTTTTTCATCCAACCCATACCCACCATCCATTTGTTAGCTATTTCATCCATCATCTACCCCGTCATCCATTTAAGTCGAATTTTCATCGTTTTTTAGGGTCGGGTTTCATTCGGGTGATGGTAAAATTGACACCCCAAGGGTGGTGTTTCCCAAGCCCCAAAACAGGCCTTAAGTTACAACCCGTGTCCATTAAAATATGAAACAAACAAATATTTCCAAACCAGATCTGATATCGGAATAGTTTTAGCAGGAATTCCCCAAATCAGATATGCAACTTTTTCTAATACAAATATCAAATCAGATCAGTTTTAGCTTCAAATCTGAAATCTAATTTTTCGATTTGGAATTGAATTGGATATCAAAATGGTTGGGACAATCGAATCTGTTGCGCCAGCCCAGGTTTCGTAGATACAAAAAATTACTGCTTTAAGTCAGTAATACGTATCCACCAAATAAGCATTTGATCTAATATAGTCGTAAACATAGGTCATTTTTAAGTCCATGTAAATTTTAATAGTTTTTTGGGGCTCAATTATCAAACAATAATCAATTCATGCAAAACCGAAAAAATTCAAGACTGATGAAATAAAAGAGTGATGGAAAAATAAAAGGCTGTGAATCTCAGATGCCAAAAATCGGGGTTACAAAGCCTGGACAGGGCCAGGGTACTACAATGACGTAAACGTCAGGCTAGGGAGCTAACAAAGAAATAGTGGGGGATCTAATACCCATAACTTCCGCCGTAGGCAGAGCCGTAAGCCCCAGGCTGAGCAGCATGTCCAGCACTAGTAGGTGCTGTTCCATAAACAGGCGCTGCTGGAGCTGCATATGAGCTGTAACCTTGACTGTAACTCACCTGCTCCGCAGCAGCTCCACCAGTTTGGGTTGCCGCTGCAGCTGCTGCTGCATCTGACATGAAATTCTGCAAATATTTACAGGTAAGTCTAGCACCTTCAAAGGAGATATGGCAGAGGACAGAATAAATGAGCACATCGTGAGACAAATGGGAACCCAGCTCCGGATCCAAGAAACATATGCTATTGTGCTCAATTCAATAACCAGAAGTATCGTGAGTGTTTGGCTCCATTAGCAATGGAAACATATGCTATTGTGCTCAATTCAATACAATCGAGAGGAACTCTATATACACACATGCATAACCACCATATCTAGGACAAACAGGTCAAGTTTACCTGCACGAGCTGCTGAGCTGCTTGAACTTGAGAAGCATTACCATTAATCTCAACCGTCATTTCACCAGGTACACCTCTCGTTTCCTGTATAGTGACTGTGGCTCCACTTGCACGCCTAATGTAACTTACCGTAGAGCCCTTAGAACCAATCACGGCATCTGCATATTGTAGAGGAACCTGCATGTGCTGTGTTACCTGGCATCACACCCTGGAGTCAGAAATGGACACTCCAGTGGAAGGAGCTGAGCAAATCAGACAAAATACATTGAAGTAGGAAAATCAGACACCATTAGCCAAGATAGGCAAGGCAACTCAATAACAAGTGTTCTTGGCATCACAATTTAGGGTTGTAGAATGTCCTATTTTATGATAACAACCAGATGTATAATACCGAGGAGGCGATTGACTGAACCCCAAGACAGCACATTCAAGCAAATGAACATTTACACCAGTTAAATCGACACAGTTTATTACAACAAAGTCCATAATAGTAGACCACACCATTAAATAGCTTGTTAAGTTATACTTGAGAAGAAAGCAAAGCAATAAACTCTTCTTCCCTTATGGAGAGCTAAGATTATAAAATTTGAAAAATTTGAAAACCTGTGTAGTCATAGATGGTGCTGACTGAGCAGATGAAGCATGAGAACTCATAGGCGGTTCTCTTCCATATGTTGATATTCCTTGGTGAAGCTGTCTGTCTAGCGGTGGTGGCATGTCAGCTGGTGGATAGTAATGACCATGTTGTCGGGGTGGGGGCTGCATGTATTGAGGACCAGGTCCATAGCCATGGCCATGGACTCCATGCGGAGGAGCCCATGGACCTGGCTGTAGAGGCATGTGCTCCATAGGAGCACTTCGGGATTGCATCTGAAAGGCGGTACCCAGAACTCATAAATACAAAAACTTAACAAACGGCAGATTTTAATTCAAAATTGTATACATCAGCCAACCTGCTTTTCAAAAACGGCTATTATACCCCGATCAACCAAAAACTTTCGCAAATGTGATGCAATCAATTCAACGGCTTTGTGAACATTCACAGGTTCCCCAACGACTTCAACAACTCTATCATCGTCAAGAGCAAAATTTGGAAGGTGCTCTGCAATAATAAATCAACTTAGAGTTGCATAATCAAGTAACTAACTTGCAACAAGAAAAACGAATTCTGATCCACCACACACATCCATACCCACAGGGTAAAGGAATGCGTGCGTTGAGGTTAAATGGTGGACAATCCCAAGGTGCGGTAAGAAGGGATAAGGTTTACGATACTAGGGACTGGAAGGTGAAAGGGGGGTTAGAATAAAAAAAAAAATATTTGTTTGGATACCGAATGGGCAAGCGGAGAGAGTAGGGGCCACTTTTTCCTACCCAGTTGCACAATCACTACCCAATAAAAAGCTACATCCCAATGAATTCCACACTGCATTTCCACTCGCTCTTTCCATTTATTTGCTAAAAAGTGGATTTTGAAAACACTAGTTACACTACCACTACCACTATCGCTCCTTGTTCCCTTGATTGATTAATATCTTCCTTTTGCAGGTCAGCACCGGCTTCTAGATGCTCAACAAGTACAGATTTCAACTGATTATAAAAATCACAAATCAAGTGAGTTTACCTTGTCCGAGAACCCTGACAATACAAGCAGAAGTTTCCTGAATTGATTTCACAGTAGCACCCTGTTTTCCAATCAAACTACCAGCCTGAGTAGCAGGCACAAGCAATTTCGTTGAAACCTTTGCTCCCGCCGGTGGAGTCTCAGCATTGTCATCATCCAGTCCGTCAACTATACGCCTGTGAACTCTCAAAAGTCCATCCATTGCAGGGGGTAGAGCAGCATCTGGCTTCTCCTTAGCTGACACCATTACCTGTAAGCAAAAATAAGAACTTAAGTTTTGACATATCTTCACAAACTGCCTTTTGTAGTGACACTCTAATGAACAGATTTGTGCCTTTGTGGTACAAAAAATTTTACAGGGTAACCCATTAGCAACGAAATCAACGACGGCAGATCGATTCATTATGACAGAAATCATCAAATTTCCAAGACTACCACACTCCTTGAATATGCATGTGTAGCACTTAAATTTTGTAAAAATGTCAGATAATCATATCAGATGTTAACATCTTATCATGTGACCAAGAATACTCATTTTGAAATCATTGCATGAGACATGACCAAGGAAATATTATGGGAATAAAGGTCATTGCATTTAAAAAAATAATAATAATAATAATAAAACAAAATAAAGACTACAAACAAACACAAATATTAGCAGCAATATTTTAAACAATTTCAAAATACTTTTAATACATGTAATCAAACAGACTGAGAATAGCAGCCAACGATATCTAGGTTTTAGTGTTAGGTTGAACAAGGAAAGGGAACTTTCTAGGAAATTCCTTATAGGAGGAATGAAGCACTTTCATTGAATTCATAGGATTGTGAAAAGTGGTTGATAAGCCGAGAAGTAAAGCTTTCAGAAGTGTGCACATGAATTTGCTAAATACACAACTTCAAAAGTAGGTTACTATTTCATCACAATAACTGCTCTGATTTCCGGTACTTTTTGCAGCAAACTGTCAAATGCAACAAATGAACATGATTTGGGTTATGAGTAGTTATCTGTTTCCAGATGCATAGCAGTGGTCCTACTTTGTGGTTCCAACTAGAAGCATTAAGGGGGCCTTTGATTTGGAAAGGGAATGGAATCAGGAAAACAAGGGGAATGGGGTACCTTCACTACTCTGATGTATTTGGATGTAAATAGGTGAGGGAATGGAAACACATTGGCCTAAACCCAACAACCATTTAAACCACCACCACCATCACCGATACTCACCTGGCCATTACGCCGGCGCTCCCCTCTCCGTTGAATTTGCCGGCGAAATAGGGAAAGAGCCGCCAAGGGTGGAGAGGTGCGGGGAGCTGACGGTCGCCGGCATAGATGCAGACGGCGGTTATCAGCGCCTGCAATGGTGACGGTGGTGGTTGAGTGGTAGTTATTGGTGGTAGGTGAAGGTAATGAGGAAAGGGAATTGCAAACCCTTGGGGATGGGGACTGGGGGAGTGGAATTGGGGTAATGGGAGATTGGGAGGTAAACCCATTCCTTGAAATGGGTAAAGGGAATGGAAAAAGAAGGTAAACAAACAACAACAACAACAACAACAACAACAAAGGGATGAAATTTCATTTCCTTTCCCTTTCCTATTTACCCCCAACACCAAACAGCTACCCATGCATTCCTCCCTTGAGTGCAAGCAAACAATCTACTAACGAGCAAATGCAACACGATTTTCCACATAAGGGGGTATATCATAGTCATCATGAGCAAATGCAACACGATTTTCCACATTTCTCTAGCTTCAAATGTGTATACTTCATAGTCAGCAAAGAGGTGCATTGGTATGGGTAAAACCTGTTAGCCATAACACTCAAATGTAATATTCCTACTGTATTACATGAGTGCATGTATGATTTCTTTTATATATTAACGAGAATACGAGACCTTAAAGCAGAATCAACCCACTATGATAAAAAGACAAGGCTTCCACTGTATGAATAATTATGATGTCAATTAATTTACACTTTAGTTTAATGTTTTAAAGCTACGACCTGATTATTCATAGCACAGAGTCCACAGACATTTTTATTAGCATTTTTTTTAGATATTTATTATAGTGAGTTATCAATCAAACTGTTAAATATAAAAAGTAAAGTACATATACAATTATTTTTTATTATTATGACTGAGTGGGTTTATATTGTCTATTATATAAAAATAAAGGTCTAAATGGACTGAATATGCAAACTACAGAAACACCTACATTGATAGCTTGTTTATTCAGCTTGAAAGCAACATAAGTTTCATCTATTATCCTTTCAAATCATTAAGTTTTAGGTCTGAAATGGGTAAAAGAAGCTCAAAAGGCACCTCTTCCTCGGCCAATGATCAACAGACCACACCCCATAAGTGCTGACATGATAGAATTCCCAAGCAAATCTCTGCAACTGCATCTTAACACTTCCAAGTCTCGAATGCCAGCAAAAATGAATTTGTAGCATTACAAATTGCCAATAAACCTGCACACATTTATGTTATGCAGTAGTATCAGCTTTTGTTCACATTTTTGTCTTGCTTACTGCCATATATTTCACTCTTCCATATTATATTACATTTCTCATGGGATGTTAAGCACAATTGTGTCAGGATTCTATCTCCGATTTCATGGGCTTCTTATCAAGATGCTTATCATAATGACCTCACAATTGCCCACAATTTGATATGTGACCTTCAAAAGTAATCACATACATTATCCACAATTTCACGCCCTGGAGTGACTAACATTTTTCCCCACGATTTCATTGTGGCCAGAGTCACTAATTGTTGGTCTTGGAAATGAGATAATAAAGCAAAATAGTTGCCTAACTTGTTCAAACATCATTCATAGGGATGAACTCTAAAACACATAGTATTGGTTATCGGTTAATCATGAATCATCCAAAGCAAACTCAGACTATATTTAACATACTGAGTTTATTTCCCTTAATCTGCTATAGACGAGAGAGCCATTAGTCATTAGGCTAATGATACACTTTTTCTATTTTACAATTGCCTTCAAGTTTTCCTAGTTTGCTTGATTCATAATGCCTCCATTCTTTGTGGGTGCACTTTATAATTGTAAAATGTTCTCATTGTTCTATTACATTAGTTTTTTTTTGGCAAACGTTGGGTCAGCTTGTGTAATTTTCCCTTTTGTACTTTTACACCCATATCCATTAATTATTTTCCTTAAACATTGCGTCATTATTGAGAGTGGAAGGACTTTGTATTCAGTGAGAACGTTTGTTGTTATCGTTATTATTGTTGTTGCTTTCTTCAAAAGTTAACCAGCGATTAAATGAATTTTAAGTTCATTTCTTAATGGGGAAAATGTATAGAATAGACAAAATATAACATTGAATTCTAACGTTATTAACAGCAACCATCAAGTAAATTCAGGACACGTGTCGACAGTAACAACAATGAGGAAGCTTATTACCAAATACTTGATTAAATAACATCAAACAACTTGAGATTCAAAAATAATCACTAATAACACATTACCACCAGCTATGAATGTTCAGAAAATGGTTTCGAGTGACGAGATCCATCTAGATTCTCATTTCAGTCAACAAGAAGATTCTCTAGAGTAAACCTCAATTTTAGTGTCTAAGAGACTAATAAAACAGCCATCGAAGTTCTGCGATCTAGTAATTGAGTAATTGACTTCTCTACAAGTCTGCATAAAGCACCAATGCCTACTACAAAAGTGTAACCATAAAAAGAAGTTCGCATGGGCTTCGGCAACATTTAAAAAAGATATGTGAAAACTTACTGCTCTCTCTTGTGATCCTGGAGGGCCATCCAAAACCTTGATGCGGGCCCTCGTTTCTTCAACGATTTTCTTGATGTACTCTCCTTTACGTCCCATGATATTTCCAACCTTCTGGCCAGGGACCAACATCCTGAAAACACTCTCCCCAGGCCACCCAGGCCATTTCTTTTCTTCTTCTACACCTACCAATTTATTTTCAAGTTCTTCCTTTTCGTCGACATGTGAATCATCAGGCACATTATCTTCTTCTTTTGCTTCATTTTCAGGAAATTCTTGTTTTAGCTCAATTCCATCCATTTCTTGATCAGCCTGTTCCTCATTTAATGTCTTCTCATTATCACTTTCGGGCTCATTTCCATGTCCAGCCAAACTCTGGTTTTCAGGATCATTTTCAGGAAAGTTATAATCATTATGCAGATCTGCAGAAATGTTTTGCTGGTCAAGCTGGTCAAACGAATCGACAGTAAGACCATTCTGATCAGAGACCGGTAAAGAAAAATTTTGCTGCTCATTGTTCTCTGGGGAAGTTTGCTCAGTTTCTGCCATTGTTACTACTGGAGCATGAATAGGCAACAAAGAAAGAAATTAGACCATAGGAGTATAGAAGATGGAAGGGAAAACAGCAAAACCAAACAAAAGAACCGCGTAACTTTGACAGTAACACAAGTCTGATGTACTGCGAACACAATAACTCCAAAGATCTAATTAAGCAGAAATATACAGCAAAGGGTCGAGAGTTTTCAAAAGCTATTGCATGGTAATATTATCAAGCACGGGCATACAAGACAATCACCATAAAATATGATACAAGGAAGGTTGTCATGGTGAACGGAGCTGGTAGTGGCTAGTGTAGCAGGTGCAAGGGAAGTGGTTGGTGTTAGTGTTAGTGGAGTTTAATTACCGAGCAGAGTGACAAGAGAACGGGAAAATCTACGCCAAGCAGTGCAATATTCTATAATAGTCGGCTATTCACAAACATCGGCCACATGAGTAACATGTCTACACAAACATTAAACATTGAAGTTCCAAGCAATTGCAACAGCCCTTGAGCAATTCCATCTCAATGAAACAAGCGTAATTCGATCCAAAACCATCCCTAGCAATTTCAAGATTCAACTCCCAATAAACAGAAGCCATAACAATCCAAATCGATTTCACTTAACAAGCAACTGTAGCATAACTTCCATTATGTTTGGCGGATGCCAAAATTTAGCGATAACTCGACGGAAACTATGTATAATAGGTTTACATACGCCGATAAACTGAAGATTTCATAATCATAAAACTATAAAAGTTACTATAATAATCCTACAAATTAAACTAAATTAAATACATAAAAGGAACAAACTTAGAAATTAATACAAACTGCAGTTAAAAATAATTAAAAAGAAAACAAGAAAATACTCAACTGAACTAAAGCGGTGAGGAATTAAATTAGAAATTAATACAAACTGCAATTAACTGAAACCCTAGCAAACATTCCTGAATAAGACAGCAGTGGCGGAAAAATAGAGAGAGGAAGAAGATGAATGTGCTTACAAGAGTAGTGAATAAAGGCGTCGAGAAGAAGAAATTGAATTTGTGAAAAAATGGAGGAGAGTGAGACTCTGAGACGAAGGTGGTAGACTGGTCGGTTAGGTTTTTCGATATGTTTTATCAGAATCAACTAGCGGCTGGGAGTCTGGGACTTGGGAGGAGGAGGTGATAAAGAGACGAAAAAGCTTGCGGGTAATTCGAGTTTGCCTCGGTTAAGGCTAGCTCGGTTTGGACTCGGCTATAGAGCTTAATGAGTCAAGCCGAACAAACGTTGGCTGGACTCGAAAAACTCGTGAGCCGCTCAAATTTGTGTGATTAAATAAGGTATTGCTCATATTTTATAAATTATTATAGGGTTTTTTGATAACTACTTCCACGTATAATCTAATTTTTACCAACTGCTACCAAAATAATTTTTCTTTAAAAACTGCTACCAACATAGTTGGTTCGGATTAAAAATTACTACCACATGACAACGAACCTCATATTTGTGCTTGAGAAGACAAGAATACCCCTATTTTACACTCCTCTCACTCATACCTTAATTTTACCCAAACATATCCTTCTTTAACCTAAATTTTTAACCCCAGTCATCAATTGTTCCTAAACATAAATACTTCCTTTAAATTGGGGAATCAGAAAATTTTCCCAATCTTTAAACTTCTTTTCCAAATTAAATCCTAGATTAGGGTTTGCATTTAATCCAATGAGTTGCAATCCCAGGTACACTTTCATCATTAGCTTGTTTTTGTTGAAACTGGAGAGGGAAGAAGGAAGAAAAGAGAAAAGGAATTAATGAAGGTGTTTAAATGAATTGAATAGGGATGAAGAATTTAAGCCCATAACAAAACTTAATCCCAAAGAATGGAGGGAAGAATTAATGGAGGGAATGAGAATTTAATCCCAAAACTTGAAAATTGAAGAGGGGAGAAAAATTTAAGTACAAACTTAATCCCAGAAGAATAGAGAGGGAAGAAGAATTAATGGAGAAGAAGAATTTAATCGTAAACTTGAAAAAAATTGAAGAAAGATGATGAAGAGATGATGGAAGTGTTCATAAATGAATTAGAAGAACATAAAGGAAGAAGGTAGGGGCAAAAAAGGAAAAAGGAAGTAAAAATACTACTTGAGATGAGAATTGGTAATGGATGATTGAGATCTTCTCTTTTTGATTCCGTTCCTGATAGGGTAGTGATTTTTAATCCGAACCAACTATGTTGGTAGCAGTTTTTAAAGAAAAATTACTCAGGCAGCAGTTGGTAAAGATTGGATTATATGTGGTAGCATTTATCAAAAAAACTCATTATTATACTATGATTATATTTTTTTATCATGCATATCAAATGTCTCACTGATTTGCCAACTAGTTTTGCGATCCGTGGAATTCACGGGTTTTTTTGTTTTTATTTTCTTGGTTGGTTTTCCGTCTTTAATCCTTCCCATAAAACACAATTTTCATAATTACATTCTTTACATATTCCTATTCTATGCTAAATTAGCCACAAACTCTTGATAGCGCCATGCTTGGTTTGCTCAAGTAATCCATGTTGGGTAATGCGATCTTAGCGTAGCAGAACTTTATGGATTGATTGAACTCAATCAATATGATGATATTCGAACATAATCAAAATTTGTTTTCCGGGAAATGAATACATATTCTCAAGCCAAATTTTTTAAGGACCCAAATTTACAGCTCTTGTCTAACATAGCCATGATCAAGTATTTGAATGTTATAAGCAAATGAAGTGAGATAATCAAAATTGGCATCATTAATTAGCGAGGAATAACATAGTTTCTCCTCCACCATACAACAAAAGAATTCCTTGAGCAAACTCTTCGAATATCTGTCAAGGATCGACAATCAGATCTGTATCTGTGCTCCATGAAGTCACAGTTATCTCCGTACTGCATCAGTCCTTTCAATTATTTGATAAAAACAATCACGCGCCTGCCCATAGCCCAAAAATTCCTTCTTCACGTACGATCGTGCAAGCACAGTTTATAGGAGCCTTTTACTTTAGAAGTTTAATCATCAAACCCTTTTGCTGTTGTAACCTGATTTTCACCACCTGTTAAAGCCATTACATGTAATTAAAGAAAGATGCACAACAGACCATAAGAAAAGCCACATATTGCAGGTAGAAAGGCAAATTCACTGCATACAAGACCCGTATTCTTACAATAATAGATTATAGGAACCGACCATCATCCGAAAATCTACTTTACCTATTTGAATTTGACCGTTAGTCTTTCTCAATACATGTAAAGGAACTTGGTAAAATGATACTATCAAACATGATTTATCAAATTAATGATTTTCATATTATCATTTTTTAAAAGTTGCAAGAATTATAATAATTGTAAGAAAATCGATCAAAGTGGACGTGACCATGAAACTAAATTGGAGACAACATAAATAAAATGGAATAATACTGAGCAACTAAGCATAAGTCAAGACACTTTTTAATGTTGGTTCTGCCAAAAATACAAAGGCCCAGTTTTGTCAATACTCAAAAGCCCTACCAGAAAATTTTCACCTCACTCGACTTTCTATGCAATGTGTACCCACTAAGAAGGTAAAACAATCCAGTATTTTAGGGTATAAAGAATTTCATCCCCATTCAATCTTAGTCTAGTACGGAGTGCCTAACAATAGCATCTCTGTCTATGAGCTCTTAAATTTCGCTATAAATAGGACAGAAGCACGTACATGTTTCTCCTCAAGATCTTTGTTACCATAACTCTTACTTCTACACAACACCCATGTTGGACACAGAAATAAAGGATATGGATATATAATACC
>JAYMSF010001885.1:0-11155 GCA_036897335.1 Silene vulgaris
AAAAAAAAAAGGGTGATTATAATACCCAAAAGTTACAAGACAATCTAATCCACTAACTTGCTCTAGAAGCATGACTAGCAAATCTAGTGCAACCGAGCCAAACATAAAGATTACATAAACATTTATTAAAATTAAAATTGCAACAAAGTAAGCGGGAGTAACGAGTGCAGGACGATGAATAATAGATTGAGCACGAGCAGTGTCGCCCACGTCAACAGCATTACTAACAATTCCTTGAGGCCAACGGAACGGACCAGGTGCACTTACGCCACATGAGCGTAGAAAGAAAAGGGAAAGAAATAGCCAAACAAGCTTGTCTTCAGTAGAGAGGAATCTCCTACACCGTGGTAACCAATCCCAACAGTCCAAAGACCAACAACCCAAAGGACCAAGTAAACTGAAAACGAAGGATTAGAGAGCTCACCCCAACCAATCTCCCAGCCAATAACCTCGAAAGTGCCCCAAGACTACAAAAACGACTCTAATAGAAGGAGAATATTTTTATCAACATAAAAACAAAAAAGGAAATAAACTAGTGACGACATTAATAAAAGTTAAACCACCACCTCCATACCAGCCAACCACACTAAAGACCCAACTCAGGCCGACTCAAATCCACACAATCCAAATAAAACCAACATCCACTCAACACCACCAATCCAACAATAGAATCGAATCCAACGAAGGCCAAAAGGTCAGCAAAGGATCTCCTAACAACCGAACCCGAACCGACTCAAAAACACCAAAGACACATGCATGCAACCAAAACAGTAGAAGAATGACCCAACAACAATCCGTCAAGCGGATCAAAGACTATAAAAAGACACCCGTTTTCCCAAACGACACCTCCCAGGACCACCGCCTTACATGTAACCAGGCCAAAATAAAAGACGACACTGACAGACACTAGTGGTAAAGAAAATGGACTGATTGGTGGGGGGAATGGGGGGATCACCAAATCTGACCAAAACACGACCGCATAGAAGAGCGACGCAACCGGATGAGCTACACTCATCGACACAAACACCCAAAATAAAGAACATAAATCCAAACCATGGGTGGGGGAAATAGGGGGATCACCACTAGAATGAAATCAAAACGACGGTGACAGGACAAGGAAACGGAGGGACGGGAACATCAAAGAAACCCAACTTCAGATTGACAAAGGCCAAAAAGGACAACACCAAGACCAAACATAACACCATCCTGATGCATGCACGGAGACGATGACAAGACAGACGGAGAAATGTGAGATCAAACACGCTGACCACCCCGGAGATGGCAGAAGTTCGAATCTAATTAGATTACTGAATAAATGGATGAGAGATTATAATGAGGATTGATAAAGGGAGCATCGCCGGAGATAGGCCGGGGAGGCGCCATCTCCGGCGACGGAGTAGGCAGAGCAGGGGTGGTGGGTGGATGCGGAAGGTGGAGGTTACTAAGAGAGTTTAAATGAGATTTGTTTTAGAGAGAGGTTTGGGAGAGTTTGTAGAGAAAAGAATTGTGAATTTTTTTTGTAAAACTATCTTTTAGAGTATCAAATATCTTAAGTACTAGGCTATGAGTCTCCTACTTGCTAAGCTCATTATTCATATGGATAATGCTTCTTCTATAAGCCTATTTTAGGTGCAACGACTTGTTCGCAATAATCTATGATATGTAGTCAAGACTTAAGAGGCATAAAGCATAAAACCTTATCAGAGTAAACACCTGTGTTATAAAGATCATACTTGCATTATCGGGAAACTAATCGCACTGGTGATTGGTTAGCCAAACGTGGAGCCAATTCGCCAACAAAAATCACCATTATTAATCATCCGGTTTTAGTGCCCCTTCTATTCTTCGGGAAGGCGTTTTTAGAGTCGTCATCAATTGTTTTTGAGCTAATTAGTTTTATTTCTGGGGTTTATCCCGTTTATGGTATAAAAGATGAAATGATCTCTTAATACCGTTACACGTGTGTCAAAATACGTCAAATATTTATTAAAGAGGGGTATATCCATCTTAAGCGCACGAGTTGACTAATCAAAATACGTAATTGCTAAATCCCTCGCATAATTTTACTAACATCCGGCGCACTTTGTCCTTCTTTTCCATCATTACCCTTCATTTAAAAAAAAGAAAAAAAAAATAAATCAATCAGCAATCACGTACACAACATCGCCATCCCCGGCCACCCCTCCTACCTTCCCCGTCAATCCTCACCATCCCCGACCACTCTTCCACCAGCGCGACCACCCCGATGCCATCGACTTTGACCAATGCGTCCTCGACAATCCTAATCACCATACTCGATTCATTTGTGTCTCGTTTAATCTCCGGAATCGCTTCTCCTTCGACAAACCCTAGCCATTCCCGATGACCCGACTGCCACCCTCATCCCTCCCCGGCGGGTCGTCAACTCATCTCTGTACCGTCGAGAAACCTGCTACGCCGTCAACCCATCCGTTCCCCAGCCCTGCCGTCTACCACTCTCATCCTATTCTCCTTCTCCATCGTCGGTCAGTGAGGGTGGTTGGTGGGACACGGGTGGAGCGGTTGGTGGGAATCTAGGGTTTGGTTTGGGGATTTCTTGAGGTTTTTGTTTAGTTGATTTTTTTCGTAGGTGAGAAATGAAAGGGGGTAATTTCGGAATAAGGGTGATAAATGCGCATAATTTAGCAAAATTGTGCGCGGGATTTAGCACGTCCCCGTATTACTAAATCCCACGCATAATTTTAATCATTTTTTTTTGGCTTCTGATTTTCGATGTACACATTTTACTCATCGCGGTACATAGTTGACTATTTTTCCCCTCTCATTTCTCATCTTGTGTACTACATTGAAAAAAGTGAGAAAAAAAAACCCAAAAAATATACTCCGCAGTCCGCACTACAACCACACAACCACCGCACTACAAGCACACAACCAACCCCTCCCACCCTCATACCACCCTCCCTACAACCGTCTAACGCTGGCAACCCAGTCGCCCACCACCGTCGAACTCAGGCGCCTCCTCCCCTCATCGTTAACCCCAACCACGGCCCTCGATCTCACCGTCTAACTAATTGCGTCCCTCTTCCTCCTACTCTCTCTCGCCTCTGCCCCCGCCCGCACGCTCACCCGCCGTCGAGTCCCTTAAACAGTCCCTCTCGCCGGCGACGCCCCTTTACTCTTGCCGACGATGCCTCAGGCCGCCACTAACAACCACAATCTCTCCCCATATATCAAATAAAACAAACCCTAGATTAATTTTAACATAAAATACTAATTAATTAAAAAGAAGACTAATAAGAATCATTAGTTTGATCAATAATTATACAATTAGTGAATTAAATACTTATTCTAAACTTAAATTGTCATCTATAGTCGGAAAAAATTGCTTATTCGGACAAGAGATAGATATTTCCAATAGAGAGAATTATGTTTGATGTAAATTTGGCCAGGGTAGGTAAATGGAAAACTAGGTGTAAAAAGTACTGAAATGAGTAAAAAGTGTACTGTGAAAATAAACTACGTTTTTTTTTTCTTTCGACATTTCGTTTTAGAAGTTTTTTTTTTTCTTTTCTTCTCCATGATAATTCTTTCCTTTTCTGGTAATTTTGTTTTTATCTTTTACTCCTAAATCATCCTCATAAGTTTACTAAAAATACCACCATTGCCTTTGAAGTTTCAATCAAATTCAACAGCCTTAATTACAGTCACCCACATAAAACAGAAGGTCTCATGATTTCTTCCCAGAAATTTTTGCTGATTCGTAGTATTTCCAAGTTTTCTGTGTTACATAAATCTCACTTTTCAGTTAGAGCATGCCAAGTGTTTGACGAAATTCCTCAAAGAACTGTATCTCAACAACATAAGCCATTGTCTAAGGAAACTGTTTATTTGCAGAAATGCAATGTTGCCCATGATTATTTTTGTGGGTTTTCTAAGTATGATTTATGTGCAGCTTTGAGTTCTTTGACTAAAGCGCGAAATTACCCTTTTGGTTTACAAATTCATGCAAAGAAAGATCGTTCATTGTGAACATGCTAATAATTTAGTTTTGAATACCGCGCTTGTTGATGTTTATATGCAAAGTGTAATGTGATTGAAATTGCTAGGAGGGTATTTGATGGGATGAAGAGTCATGATCAAGTGTCGTGGACGTCGATTATTTCATGTTATTCTTAGAGTGGTTATGGAGTTGAAGCTGTGATGTTGTTTATGGAGATGTTAGGAAGTGATATCAAGCCTAACTGTTTTACATATGTTGGAGCTATCGCTGCGTGTGCTGAGTCGAAATAATTGCATTTTCAAGGGTCATTAGTTCATGCTCATCTTATCAAACTTGGGTTTGTGATTGGCAGTTTGGTTGTAAGAGCGTTAGTTGATTGCTACTCGAAATATGGGAGCGTGGATGAAGCCGTCTTGGTGTTTAATTCAGCAACAAACATCGATAATATTGTCTATAACAATTCCATGATTTCCGGTTACTGCCAAAACATGTACTATGAAGATGCCTTGAAACTCTTATCATTGCAGACCAGCAGGGGGTAATCGCTCTTAAGCCTAAGACACAGTGAGGTGCTACCAAGACGTCTTGGGGTGCCTAAATGTGCTGTATTGATAAAGTGCAGCATTCGAGGTTTGTTACTATCTTTTTTATTTACGTTTATTATTTTGCCTTTTTGTTTGTCCGTTTTCCCATAGGTCTTTGTATTTTGAAGATGTTAATTTGTTTGCAAACATTGCGCTTCATGTCAATTGTATGCGGGCTTTCTCCTTGAGCCTTGTGCCTTATCTCCTTAGGATCCCGTCTTCTTGGTGCGCCTCAGCATTTTCAAACTATGTTTTGATTGCAAGTATCTGTTCTCTTCAAGAGTTCATACTAGTCAACATCATTATTATTACTTTCATTTGGCTAGAGGTTGTAAGATTTCTTGGGGTTATAACATCCCGCTTCAACAGGAGTGTCAAAGGAATCAAAGTAATATGTTGCTCCGTACTTAACTAGGGTCAGGGTATACTATACACTAAATTTATAGTATAATCCATATCTATCCATTCTGAATACACTAAATTTCTCCTTTCTGAATACACTAAATAACAGATCTCTTAGCCAAGTAAGCACAAACATTTCATTACAATTATATTGCTCTTATCTTCCCATTGTCAAAGTGCAATGATGTTAGGTAAATGGGATGGAGACTATATGATTTAGCGCCATTTTTTTTTCTTTGTTTTAATGCTGTTTCTCTTGGTTAGGACTATCTCTATGAGTTTGATCATGAACTTCATGATGTCCATTGTTCCTACTTGGGATTATGGCAATATGTGTTTCATCATTACGCTTCCACAGTGGTGTTTGGTGTGCAGGGTGAATACCTTTAACTGTTGTAATTATCATCTAGAGTCTATCTGTATGGTTCATGGTGGTGGCCATAATGAACCCTATGAAGGAGCTAGTATTTTCAAGTTCGGTGGTTAAAATGTTACTGCTATGGTGTTGCTTGTATTGAGGGTCTTTGTTACTCCCACTTAAGCATGCTAACATAATGTATAAGATGCTGCAACGATCCTTTTAAATACTCGTGTCGAGGACTCGATCAATAATCAGTCCCTGCAGCCTAATGCTTAGTCAAGTCTCCTTAAATGTAGCCATTATTTATGGTGCAGTTCTTCATTGTTTTTTTTAATGTAGCACAGTCCAGACTTAGATAAAATGCCTTATGTTTGGTGTTTGCTGAAGTCAGTTTAAGTCCTTATTGCTGTATTACTTTTTTTCTGACAGGGTCATTCTACTGAATAAGATCTGAAAGGATGCTTTGTCGTTGAAAGAAGTTTTTCCTTTTGGTAATTCTAAGCCTCTAATACTGCTTTCGTCGGTAGTCTTCTTTGAGTTTTTGAGCACCTTCGCCAGAGGTTGATGAAATTCTACCAAATTTATGCCTTAGATCTTCAATATCTTTCAGCTGGTGGATATAATTAGTATACCCAATCTGTCCACTCCGAATCTGGTGAATTAAATGGCAAAGCCAATATCATGGAGCCTTTTGTTATAATTAATGAAACTTGGTTTCAAAGAGCAATGAATACCTCAAATGGTTATGCTTCCCTAGGTTTTAGTTGGATTAACAAAAAAGGAGACAAGCCTAACCTATTCTTAGACACTGGAAGACTAGGCTCGGCAGGAGTAGTATCTCTTGGGTTCGCGGTCAAAGGGATTACCAGTTTATTTTCTGATATTAATCTTAATGGTGGAAGCATGTATATGGCAACTGTTAGTGATGAATCTAATTTTGGACACTACTTTTTTAATTATTTTTATGAATTGAACTTCCAGACTACTGCTCAGAATCTAACTCATTTGAGTTTTGATTTTTATGCTTGGTACAGTTTGAGTTTTGACAAAGGCTTCACTGTTTTTTTTCCCCATTTTTCAAAATTCTTTTCTCTCACATTTTGGTAAGTAGGAAGCAAATTATGAACGGATGTTTGTAGCAATCTTCATATTTTACAAAAAATCTTTATGTGAAATTGTGGGTTCTGTAGGTATATGTATTTGCGTTTCCAAGCAATGGAGATTTGTTAGGTGATGTTCACAAACGCACCAAGGTGACAATGATACTTCTCATAGTGATGATGGTAGCTATGGTAATCTCCATCTTTGCATTTGTGACCCTGATAGTAAGGGCGGCGTGGCGAGAGGTGCAACTGTGTGCTGGATATATGAGGCAAATGGATAAAACAGCTCAAGCAGAGAGGAAGAGCTTGGCATTTGCGAGTGCTAACCATGATTTCCGTGGCTATCTAGCATGCATCAAGGGCTTGCTTGATCTCTGCTATAATGATGTCCAACCCTCTTCTGAATTAGCTTCAAATTTTAAGAAGATCGACGCCTGTGCTGATGACCTCTTAGGTATTTCTTTTCCTGATATCACAAAATTTAATGCTCAATCTTTCTAACTTCAACTTCATGGCACTTTATGTCAAGACATATGATCCTAATTAAACCAAGAAATAAAACCTGTCTCTCTTTTAATTTATTAATGTAAAAAATCCTCTGAGATGCATTTAAATTATAATCAATCATTCTCTACTTAAGATTTCTAGTCCCCAATGTTCGGAGATTTAATATTACCTCGTAAAGTTGTTAACTACACTTCTCATATTGCACAGCAATGGTAAATTCAATCTTAGATTTCAGTAAGATTGAAGCTGGGAAAATGCAGCTCGAGGAGGGAGGCTTTAACTTGGAACAACTTCTCGAGGACATAACAGATTTACATCACCCAGTTGCCTTGAAAAAAGGGGTAGACGTGATTTTAGACCCTTGTGATGGCTCCGTTGTGAAATTTTCCTCAGTCATAGGTGATCGAGGAAAGCTTAAGCAGATCCTTGGCAACTTATTGAGCAATGCCGTCAAGTATACTCCAAGTGGTCACATTTCTATTCGAGCTTGGGCCAAGAAACCGAGCTTGGAAAATTCAATAATTGCTTCAAACAAGAATAGCCTGTTGAATCGCTTGTCCCACATCTTCTACCGGAATAAGTATTCGTATAATAACGTAGAAGTTATGAGGATGTCCAGTGAGGATTCCAAAAGCATGGAGTTTGTGTTCGAAGTGGAGGATACCAGTCTTGGCATTCCCATAGATAAACGTAAATCTATCTTTGAGGATTTTGTTCAAGTTAAAGAGAATTCTTTTGGACAAACTGGCACTGGCTTAGGACTTGGCATCGTTCAAGCATTGGTATGTATATTAAGTACCATTGGTTCCCTCTGAATTTATCCTTTTGTGTTACATGGGTTCTCTGCCTTGATGCAAATTACACCAAAAAAATTTCAATGCTTCATGTTCATGGATCGCACAAGAAGTGTATAGGCGTATATGTTCATTGTATGATATGAACATAAGTTGGAAGTATGCTAGGGGATCATTCGTACGAGCATACAACACCATCTGTGCTTATGTTTATATCTGAAGTAGAGCTTTTCATGGGAGACTTGCAATAAAACCATGTACGGACAAAGCATTTAAGAAATTTCACATATGCGCAACCTGCTAAGCCGTCTCAAACTCGCTAACCTACTTGACCATGGTCACCAAAACCCTTGTTAGGCTCAGGCTCGGCACAGGCTTGCATTTGATCAGATCTATTTACAAGAATACTAACGGAATGTGTGAAATCTCTTCAGGTTCGGTTGATGGGCGGTGATATAGAGATTGTAGACAAAATCAATGGTGAGCGAGGGACATGTTTCAAATTTAACATCTTCTTGACTGTAGAAGAGTGTGAATCTATAAATACTCCATGGCAGGACAAGGTACATAACCAAGACACTTACGTTAGCTCTGAGCTAAGTAGTTGTGTTCATAGTCCTAGACTCGAAGGATCCATAGTAGCTCTCTTGATTAACAATGATGAGCGAAGAAGCATGGTTAAAAGGTACATGGAAAGTTTAGGTATAAAAGTTGTGGTTGTGAGACAAGTCAACCAAGTCCGTCTTGCTTTAAAGAACAAGGTCAAATTCAGGCTTACTAATGCGTCTCAACGTTACACCTCGTCAACCAGAAGCTTGGCAAGGTCCCCATGTGGGGGATCCAAACTCATGTCTTTAAGTTCCTTTGATGGTTCCGTTGATAGCATTTCTATTTGCACAAAGGCCTACCTTTGCGGGGACTGTGAGGTGTGTGATGCTGATTCTCGATGCTAATGCAGGGGATTTTCAGGAAATGCGTAGATCGGTAGCCCTTCTCAGGAAAGATAATTTGGACACATGTATTAAAGTGGTCTGGTTGGAGAGGCCTGAAACCCAAAAGGCCCATTTCTCGGGTCTTGCAGACGAGAGTCTCCCTGTGTCAGATTGCATAATACAAGAACCTCTTCATGGACATCGCTTGTTTAGGGTCATAGAGTTGCTGCCGGAGTTTGGGGGTGAATTGGTAAAAGCTTCTAGAAGAAAAATGAGCTGTAGGACAAATTCCTCCTACAATTTATCATCAGATGGTGAAGAACTTTATAGTTCAAACGGTGAGAGGCCAATTCCTAGAGTCCTGGAGACAACAATAGTCAATCGTGGAGAGATAGAAGAAGAGTCCGTTAAATCTTCTAGACTGAAGAATTGCTCAATGTCTAAAAACCCGTCATTAGATCCGTTTGTTAGTGACACACAAACCACCACCAATGGGCCTGCTGGCCCAAGCTTGAATAACAAACCTTTGGTTGGAAAGAGGTTCTTAGTTGCGGAAGATATTCCAATTGGTAGAATGATTGCCACTAGCCTCATTAAACACCTTGGTGGTCAGGCTGAAGTTTGTGAAAATGGCAGAGAAGCATTAGAACTGATATCCAAGGCTTTGAATGGCATAGATGGCGATGTCTGCTCAAAGTTTCCTTATGACTATGTTCTCATAGATTGCCAGGTAAATTCGAATGCCAACAATTTTCTGTTTCATTATTTTGTTAAGACCGACAGTTTCAGATGATTCGTGTTAGCTGACACTAGATTGTTTTGGGATTTTTTTTTTCTTTTGATAGATGCCTATAATGGATGGCTTTGAAGTGACAAGAAGAATTAGGCAAGAGGAAAGGAAGTATGGAGTCCACATTCCGGTCATTGCCCTTACAGCTGATGAACCAGGAGAGACTGGGAATAAGATCACTGAAGCGGGCATGGATCTCCATATGACCAAACCACTCAACGAGCAGCAGCTTTTAGAAGCAATGAGGCTCATTTGTTCGAAGTAGTTTCTGCTATATATGTGAACATTCATAGGACGTGATGGCGCGATTTTAAATTACAGCTTGATTTTATGAGCTTTCTTGCTAGACAGAAGTCACAGAACCACAAGAATTGTTGCTAGGTAATATTCTACGCCTGCGTTTATTTATTCCCACTCTTTTTACAGAGTATGTCTAAGAAAAACACCTTCTCCTGATGTTTCAATCCTTAATGTCTACAACTCCACATTCTTTCTCTTAGGCCAAATGAAAACTGACTGAAAAACCCTTTTTTTCTGTAATGAAAAGATGTCTGATAGCAGTATTTTCCAGTCTTTGTACCACCAAACCTTCTGTTAAGTATAGATTTTTACGTTGCAACTCTCATTACGAGTCAAATTGATTGAACGACATTCTCGTCTTACAATACATGTTCTTCTCATCATCGCAGACAAGCAGAGCACAATCATCTCACACATATTACATGAAGGCATGAAGCACATTCAAGGGAGACAGTTTCCCTGAAAAGAGTAATTTATTTGTAAATATTGCAGGTTTGTTCGAACATCCTAAGCATAGTTCATACATAAACAATATTTATGTACATACAAATTCGTGTGTCTGAAAATCAGCTGCTAGTACGCAAAGTACCAAACAAGTGTACTTTCCTGCATCTCCTATATATCACCTAATTAGCTCTCTTTTTGCTTGTACAGTTGTACTGGCACAGCAGGTTTCCGCGAAACTTCAGTTCAGCGTCTTCTAAACACTTACTCTAATAAAGATGGCTACTACTAAGAAACTTTTCAGATTGGCAGGGAAGTGGCAGAAATTAAAAAGACGAGTTGTTGCGTTTCCGAGAAGAGTGGCTGACAAGGGTCATTTTGTTGTTTATACAATTGATGGAAGGCGGTTTATGATCCCATTGTCATATCTAAAGAGCGAGTTTTTCCGAGAGCTATTTCGGATGGCAAGAGAAGAGTTTGGTGTGCCAAGTGATGGGCCGATTACTTTGCCTTGTGACTCCTTGTTCATGGAGGATGCCGTCTTCCTTATGAGTCGCAAGTAATAATTTCATCTTATATTGTGACATAACTTGATTATTGTAAAATTGTAACATTCGGAAATAAATTTGTTAATATCAAGTTCTCTTGTTACTCTTGAAATTAGTTCAAAAGTAGGAGAATATGTTTCAGAGTTCATTGATTTGGATTGAACTATAAAACTGTCACGAAAATTAATAATCGAAAACCATATGAATTGTACTCACTAGATTTCATGCTAACGGCCGGGTAATATCAAAAACCAATTTCTAAATATTTATCTTGATATTCTTGCTTTGAAAGCATTTTATAACGAATATGTTTCGGTATAATCATAGTTGTGTACTATTGAAGGAGTTCGAGTCTTTTTTCCGTATAAAGGAGCTCTGCAACGGAAATTCAATCGCATCCATTGAAACATT
>JAYMSF010001886.1:0-11154 GCA_036897335.1 Silene vulgaris
TTCCCTTTCACCATTTTAGAATCAGAATTATGGAGAAGGGAAGTTTGTCGACTGTCGTTTAAAAGAAATTTTTCACCATTTTAGAATTAGGATTATGGAGAAGGGAGGTTTGTCGACTGTCGTTTAAGAGAAATTTAGAGAAGGGAAAGAGACGGGTTTGTCGACTAGAGAGAAAAATCAGAATTAGGGAAAAAGGAGATGTGTAAAATTTTCTTTTATTTTTATTGGGCTTAGATATTTAATATGTAATATATGGGCCTGTTGTACAATGTTACTGTACAACCGGTTGTATGATCCTATTTGTGGAGGCTTATTGATACGGGATAGAATCCTCTCCATTATTTTTCTCTCCATTACCTTCCATTTTCTCTAATACAACAATATAAAATCATTATTACCTCTATACATCCTCAAGATAGTTAACCGTTAGATCGTTCCGAAATAAAATTCGGACCCTCAATACCTACCGGAAGGTACTAGAGAGAATCTCGAGTACTGGAGAGGACTTTCCCACTTATTGATACACTTGTGTAAACTAGCACTAGTAGAAAAACATTAATTTGCGGCGCACTATTTGAGGCGTTTTTACCAAATAGCAGCAAATAGAGTTCGGTATTTTATCTTTTTTTTTAACACACTAATTTATTTGAGGCGTTTTTGGGAAAAAAACGCAGCAAATTACATATAAGAGGCGTTTTCTTAATTACCGCCTCAAATAACAAAGCCTCTTTAGGAAAAAAAAAGAAAAAAAAAAAAAGAATAAAAGTGATTCATTTACCAGAACTCCCTCGATCCCCCTCATTATTCACCTACCCAAACCCTCAATACTCACAATATCTCGCTCCTCTTATCCCTAAACCCTGAAACCTCCACTCCCGCCACCACTCCGGTCCCGCCCACCACTCTCCGCTCCACCGCCACAGTTGCCCAGACGCACATGCACTATTCGACTTTGTCGCATCGCCCATCTATCTCTAGTTGGTTCGTTAATTGGTAAAATTCGTCCCTGATTTCTTTTAAATTAGTTAAAATTTATGGGTAATCTGACTATTTGCTATTGTTGTTATTTAAATCGACAAGTATAGTATTGTTATTGTTGTGTTTGAAGTATTTGAATTAAATTGATTAGATTTTATGATGGGTTGGTCCAAATTAGGGTTTCTTTTTATTCAATTCCAGTGTAAAGTCTTGTGATTTTTAATTTTCTATTTCAACTCTCTACTGCTTATTCTTCAATTTTGGAATCAAACATGTTGTTTTGGCTTTGGAGATTGCTAAACATGACATGGTCGTTTTGTATGCTGAGATATTTTGAACTTGTTTAAATGTAGATGAACTCTAAGTTATCTATTCCACCAAGTTAATTGATCTCTTCTATCTTATCCATCCATATAGTTATAAGTAGTTGTGCATTTAACTTTATAAAGTTCCAATACATCCCGTTTCCTCTTATTGCAAACGACTGGTATGTTGTGAAGTTCACTTGAACTATTATGACTAATGTCTTCATTTTGACTCTATTTTCTCTTTAGTTGAACGAGGCAGTCGGGACTAGCTAATTGTGGAATCATGTTCACCGACTGTTTTTCCTCCATTATCAAGCTAATGGTTAACATTTCACTAGCATTTCCGTCGTTAGTTTGATCAAGTAAAGTTTTGCTTTACATGTACGCATTTGAAACCACATTATTTAAAGTTTGTATTTCAAACATTAGCGTGAAACATTAAAATTTCACGTTGTTTGCAGGATAATGGGCAGCCTATGGAGACAAGTTCCTGCTGAATGAGGCAACATACAAGTAATCTAGTTGCTCCGACTCTCTTTCACTCAACTTGTTTTCATTTACAACTTACCCCTTACACTCACATCAAGTTTTTACCTTCCTGGCATATAGATTTCATGATCAATTTAGGGTTTTAGATTCATCCATGAATTAGTGTGATTTTTGGGTTTACTTCATATGGATGTCTTTCATCAACGCCACGAACAAGTAATGTTTTGAATGACTTAATGATAAACCTGATTGAGAACAATTTCAAAATTTAAGTAAATTGGCTTGTTGTTATCGTCGTCTCATATATATATATAGGGTTTTACATGTGGAGCAAGTGTTACTTTATTTTGATGAAATATAAATTATCATTGAAGAATGAACAGATTACAATATAATTCACCTTAAGAATATCAAGGTGAGCCTCAACCAAAAGCAATACAAAAGCCAGCAACCAACTGTTGTAAATAAAAAAAAGAATGAACCAAGCTCCTTTTTTCCTATTTTTGCAGACTGGCGTCCTTTGATCCATCTACCCCTTAATTCTCTCTATCCATTTCTTGTCTCTGCTGTTCAAGGTGTGAAACCTAATGCGACTTAACCTCCGCCTCAGCTCCTCTTTTATTCTTTCAGCAGTAATTCTAGGTATGTCCAGCACTCCTTCCACTCCACATTGGTTTCTTTGTTTCCAAATGTGATAGATACAAGAGTTGATCAAGGCCTGAGTAGTTTTCCTTCTGATGATCTCTGCATTTTAAGACCCAATTAAGGGTGTCATCTTTATTCAAATGAATCTGTAACCAGTGCTCCTTATATTGCAAAATCTTTCTACTGAATTAACATTTGAAAAAGAGATGAGCATTAGTCCTCTTTGGTATTTAGCAGACCTGCTGGCTGCAGATGTAAGGTCGCTTAGTTGTTCAGTGAGTAGTGATACTCATTATCAGGTTCAAAATACGTCAGTATTCCTTAAAAGGGTGTTACAATAGATGCTCCCTTAGTTAGCAAAATGTCCAAACTCCAACAAGAATAATGACTTTTATAGCTTCTTCGACAGCGTCAACTATCACTCCATTAATCTATTCAGTTTCAGAAAATTCAGTTAAAAAGACTAAGCCTTGATAAGTATTACAGTCATTGTTATGGTCATTCTTTAGTTCACTTGGTCTGATATCAAGTGTGTTACTGCAGTTCAAGAGGAATGTAGTGCAATCAAACGGAGCATTGCATGTGACAGACCGACAACAAGTGCTAATTAAGGAAATGCTCGATAATGGGCCAGATTGATGGTGAAAACTGTAACTTGAACCAGTGGCCTTCTGAAGGTAATATAATTATCTTGTCTTATTTTCTTGCTGAATCAACCATTATCTTTTGATTCAGGCCTCCATATACATGCTAAAGCGGTAAAGTACACCTACTTTTCTGTCGGGTCTCGGCACTTATTTAAACGTCGGCTCTTTATCGAATGCCTGAACTTCTTACAACCTGGGTCAAGTGGTAAAGTACACCTACTTTTCTGTTGGGTCTCGGCACTTATTTAAACTTCTGCTCTTTATTGAATGCCAGAACTTCTTCCAACATGGAGACCGACTGTCGAAACATACCATCGAAAATTATTGTAAGTTCAACTATCCCAATAGGCAGTACCGCAGTCGCTTCTACTATCTGCATTGTTACTCATCAAGATTTTTCATATTTGTTTTTAAAGTGTAATTGTTGTATGAAATTATCGTTCAAAGTTAACATTGTTTGACAATTAAAGTCAATTGTGGACAATATAAACGGGTTTGACGGAGTTGTAATTAATGAAAGCTTCATCTTTAGAACATATTCCTTAATGTTATTCTTTTCGGGGAAGGAAAGGCTGGTGTAATGGCGGATCATTGGAACAGCTATTACTTCTCCCTTTTGTGCCACACCTTGTGGTGGTATTCTTCATGCAGTTGAACCACTCAGTGTTTATCTTTCGTTGTGTGAACCTTACAGTGCTGTTTTTCTTTCGTTGTGTGAACCTTACAGTGCTGTTTTTCTTTCGTTGAGTCACTTAGTGTTTTTGCTTTGGCTTTGAACCTAGAAGATGAGATGTTTTTCATCAGAGCTAAGGATTCACCAGTGCCGTTTCTTCGCCTTTTACATTACCCAGGTCCTGTGAAAGTTGCAGGCTATGCTTATAGTTGGCAGTATTTCAGTGACATTTATCTCTGATTCGTTGGTTTTCTTTTTCATTCAATTGTTGTGTTACGCTCCTCCTTGCAGGTGTTTGATTATAGTATGTTCACCAAAACAATACCTGAATAACGCAATTGGAATTGCTTTTACTATCATCAGTTCATTAAAACTTTTTATCTTCAATCAGGTGACTCGAGTTGCTCCCGTGAAGAAGTTTTAGGTGCCTCCGCTCATTCCGATTATGGAGCGATCACTTTACTTGCTTCTGACGGTGTGCCTGGCCTCCAGGTACGTTAGATGTAGTCTGATTTCTTCCCCTATTACCTCCTATCCCGCAATTTGCAGGAGCTGTTGTGACCTTGGGGTAATGTTGTAACTTGACTAACAGGGTATTTTACTTCTGACCTTGGGGTAAAGTTTTACAACAAACAATATTGTGAAGTGGTAAATTATTCTGATACTTAAGTATTTTTTCGTATGAGAATCATACTCACTTCTCTTACCTCGTTTCTTTAGGTTTGCCGGGAAAAAGATTGCCACCCTCGTGTTTGGGAGGATGTTCATCATATCGAGGGGTGAGTTTTAAAAATGAAAATAAAATTACTCGTTTGGTGAATATTCCGTCAGTTGGATGTTACAGCAGATCTGAAATATAGTAGTAATTCACTTGGTAAATTTATGTTGATCAGTGAAATGTTGTTCTCCTTAAGATCACAGAACTTAAGAATCTTGGGTCTTGTAATTATGTTTTCTGAAAAATTTTAAGCAATCTCATCTTGAAAACTGAGTTTGTGCTCCAGTGTCTCTCAGTGTCGGATTTTTTCCCTAGAGTATGGCCAGAGGCCAGATTACCGAGTAAATGTATAACCAAAGTGTTACGAAGTACAATTTACAAAGGTCCAGAAGTAGTATTTAGGATGACCAATATCTAATAGCTAGATTTATACTGGTTATTGGTGTCAGATTGACTATTGTTTTGCTGTAAATAAAACCGCAAAGAATTTTTTTAAGGTGACGGGTTTTGAACCTAAGTCATGACTATCATCACTAGAATTATATAACACCACATGTGCAGTGGCGGAGCCAGGAATTAGCCCCAGCGGGGGCGAAAAATTTCAGCGGGGGCGAAGTGGTAATGGTATAAGGGAAACCCGAAAAAAATTGAAATTTTTTTACTAGAAACTTTCAAATTTCCGACAACCAGGGGGGGCGAGCGCCTCTGCTAGCCCCCCCCTAGATCCACCACTGCACATGTGTATTTACAGGGCCTTTATTGTCAACATTGGGGATTTGATGGAGAGATGGACTAACGGTTTATTCAGGTCGTGTTTCTTACACGTGTAGATCTGGATGTTTTGCTATGTTCATTCGTATAGAACATAGTTCTCTGTGTTTTTATTCATTGATTGTCGTTTATGATTTGCTTGTAGGTCAACATTGCATAGAGTGAATCCAAAGGGAAAGGAGCGATACTCAGTAAGTTTCATTTCTTTGCTTCTGTCTTTCTATGCAGCTGACTTCTCTGTTTTGTCTTCTGTTGTCTAGTGCCTGGAACTTCTATTTCTATGCATTTCTATGAATATATGCAATCGCCTAGTTACATTATTACCATATTTAACCGCAGTAAAGACGTATAGGAGGGAGCTGGTTTTTAGTCCGTACTCCGTAGTTGAGAATAATGCAATTGGGTCACTTAGGTTGGTATTAGGTCGGTTAAGCTGCATTACTTGCATACATCCAATCTCGGACCACCACTGTCAGTAATCAGTATGTAATCGTTATGCTCGACAAAAGGTTTTTAAAATGTTTCACTGGGAATATTAGACGTCATGAGAGGGGTCTTTAATCTTCATGATTGCTGTTTTGGTGTTTATCTGACCTGTGGCAATTACAAAAACGACGCAGGCTGCTTTCTTCTGTGACCCTCATGCAGATATTGTGGTAGAATGCTTAGAAAGCTGTTGCAATGAATCCAATCCCCCAAGGTAATCACAAAATTTCCGACCTCAATACGACTAAAGTCCTAGATGCGAGTATGTGACCCAACCATCACTTGCGGATGAAATAGGTGAACCGGGTTTTCTAAGGGTTTAAGAAGTGATTACTTAAATATCTTTTGGTGTAAAATGGGCTCACGCTAAAATTCCTTCATCTTGTCGATTGTAGATTTCGTCCTATACGCGCTGGAGACTATTTCCGAGAACGGTTCAGGCTTACATATGGCGATTAGGGCAACTAACAATGCAGCTGCGTACGAACTTTGTACTATCGTTCTGACTTCTGATGTAAATGATGTTAAGTTGCTATGATTCGAAGGATTACCCTGTTGCAAATTTTATGAGTTATTACTATAGAGCAAACAAGAAATCTCGTAAGAGCTCACCTAACAATGAAATAACATAACCCATCTACAATGGTTGGGTAGCATTACAAATCAATTGAAGGATTTATGACTTTCTTAGACAAACAATGAAATAAAATAAAACGACATGAATACGAACGACCCTCTTTTTTTAGATTCAATTTCTTCAAATCACATTCGGTTTGGGTTTTGTCCTATGAGTTTGATATAGTTTACTTTTATTTTAGTTCAAAAATCCATTTAATATAAATTCTTGTATTAATCATTTATCTAATTATTTTTTTTAATTAAAGAAAGGGATGAACACAGAGACCTACAACGGGTAGGGATGAATCCTTTATCTAATTATGTTTATGGATTTGATCATCTGAAGAAGAAATTAGGGCAAAAGTATGAAGGATCATTAGTTCATTATTACCATACTAAAATTAAACAAAAAATATAATAAATCTACTGCAACAAATTCAATTGATACGTCACAAAATCAAATTAAAGGAATAATGAATAAAAATCATTCTACAACATCGCTACTCAAACAATTCAAATTAATTTCTGAATTAACGATTAACCATTCTACATAGCAAGCTACTAAGAAATTACTTAAGCTCTGCTTAATTAAACATTAATTACAATTAATACGTAGAAATTCTTAACAAAAAACACGACCTCGTCCGCCTTACAACCTCAGACAAGAATTGTGTAGAACGGATCAATTATCATCCCACAAGAAAGAGTAATCACGACGTGATTTAATAAGGGCCACCAAACTTGGCTCTAAAGGTACCGTCTTCTTAGAAGTTCGGCCAAACTTGGGATTATTCACTTTGTTGTTCGAGTTCTTGCATGTCTTTAGGGTTTTAATGGTCTTCTTGCATTGAACTTTGGTACGTGTGACATTACTCTTCTTCTCCTGCACCACTTTCCCGGGGGCCAATTTAGCGAAGCTTTCGACTGGCATCGATTTAGGCAAGTTGATGATACGAGTGAAGCTTAGTTTCTTATGAGGATTTTCGAGTGATGGGTATACTACGGTGATCTTCATACTTAGGTTTTTTGTTGTATGTATTTTTGTTGTATTTAGTTGTTATTATGGTAATAATTTGGAGGAAGGTATTAGATGACTTATATATAGGGATTTATTTTATTTTACAACGCTCTTACTTGATCACCAAGTATTTCCTAATTTTATTTAGGAAAACGAAAGTTGTGTATTATGCTTTATATCTGTTATTTTTGTTGGTTTAGTAGTGGATAATAAAGATGTATTAATGTATTGAATTAAAAGACGGATTTTTTAACATGTACGGAGTAATTCAGAATATATGTTATATTGTAACTAAAAAAGAAAGTAAGCAAAATAAAGCGGAAATTTGAAGTATAAAGTATTTCACAAACGAGCAATTAGTAAAAAAAAACAATCCATATATATTATCATATTTGAGCTTATGTTATTGAGTAAAAAGTATACAAATTTTCCGCTACCCAATATTTTAAATGTTGGGTTCGCCCCTGGGCATTGTTGAGATATAACCAGGTTCATATAATTAATTTTCCGCTACCCCAACTTTTCCACCGAATAACCCTTCTAAACAACCAAACCCTTAGTTGAATAAAATTAATTAAAAAAAAACCAACAATCATGTATAAATAATGACCCGTGAAATTTCAATAGCAATAAAGTAGTTCATATAATTAAGAGATAAGTTATACACAAGCACTACAAATATAGAAAAAGAAGTTCATATAATTGGAAAAAAAATAAAAAGTGCTGATGTGAACACTATGGACCCAAATAGTTTCAAATTACTGCTAACTAGATTTCTTGCCCGTGCGTTGTACGGGTAACTAAATAATGTTCCTTTTTAAAATAAATTTGTGAAAAATGTATATTTGGAATTAACTTATGAGTTTAATTTAATTTAATGGACTATGAGAAAAAATTAATTTAATTAATATTGGGATGAACTTTCATAAGCCCTCACAACCTACATTTATTCGACTTGCATTAAATCTATTAAGTTGAGAACTTGAGATTCTTAATTTCATATCCTATAATAAGTTAGGTAGTAGTTATTTGGTATCATAAGATATAGACAGATAAGCCTGAATACAAAGTAAAGTATATGGTTTACCGGATGACTAATGTATAGGAATAAGAAATTCTTATTTGTGATGACACTATTTCGTCACAAACTTGTAACCTCTTACAAGGAGCAAGTTGGAGGGCAAGTGAGAGGAGGCTGTAAAAGGTCACAAGCAAGATGGATTGTTACTCGTAGATAAGCTAGCTAACATCAGCGATTGTCGATGAGTTTCCTTTGTGTATCTTCCAGGGAACATATGGATAACTTTGTCGTAAAATTTCCTTAAATCAAGTCCCTAATTTTTATTAAAATCGTCTACTGTATATAATAAGCTAAGACTTATCCAGAAATAATTATGGAAACCTTTTATATAAATAATTAGCTTAATTCGCACAAATGAGTAGATAAGTACGAAACTATGATCCAAAAATATTATGGAAAATCCGATATTTGTTCGAAAACTATATATAACACTCAGCAGCTACACATATCAACTCACTTTATATTTATTATTCCATCCAATCTAATCCAAATTATATCGACAAGCAATGACGAGGCAACGACAGCAGCAGGAACAGGAGGAAGACGAGGAAAAGCTGATGAGACGGAGAATGTACAACCGGGAGTCAGCAAAAAGGGCGAGGCTGAGGAAGGAGAAGCACATTGAGTGTCTCGAGAGCGAGATAAAGAAGCTTAAATACATAAACAATGCTCTAAATACACACATTCAAGGATTAGAATGTGTGATCAGGTCTAAGGATGCAATGATACAGATTCTCAAGGAACAGACTGGCCTATCAATGCAACTTCCGTCTTCTGAAACCGATTACAATAATCTTCGCCGTCAGCTGTTGTTTGATGTTTGTCAAACAACGGCGGCTATGGATGTCCCTCATCAAATACTAGCTCCGCTTGTACGAGAGTACAAGCATGGTGGACCTGTTGATACCCCCGAGATACCTCAGTTTTTGCTTACGCCATGGAACTATGCTGACGAGTTTCAAATCTAGTGTTACATACTAGGATATTTTTAACTTTCCTCGACATAATTTTTTTTTTTATTCGAGGATACTATAGTAGCCAAGGCGATACTCTTTTTTTACAGTATCGCCTTAAGAGGAAGTGCTGCTAATTTTTTCTTTCGTTTTTCTTAGTAAATAAAAACATAAGGTTGGTAGAATACAGTCGTCCATATGTTTATATTATTATAGATGATTTCGAAATTTGTTCGTCTTAATTTCAGATTTTTGTTAATAAAAATTATGCTACAATATTCATAGTTTCATACATATGTTCCATGTTATCCCCTTCTTTCAACAGGAAGGCGTCAAAAACCTCTTCAGCTTTAACTTACTTTACCAAAGACCACGCCCAGTCGGTTATTAAAACCGTGTTAGATTTCATGCCCGTGGGTTACAAAAATTGAACCAACTCTAATTGCTATATATTTTTTTAGGCAAATATTCAACTCATTCGATCTTTTGATACTCCCACATCTCAATCATTTGATGTTTTGATACTCCTCCGTCTCAATCATTTGATACTGTTAAAAAAAATCATATGTGCAATTGAATCTACGTACAATGTAGATAAAAATATTCAATTGATGTTTTGATTACTTAAATATCTTTTGGTGTAAAACAGGCTCACACTAAAATTCCTTTATCTTGTCGATTGTAGATTTCGTTCTATACGTGCTGGAGACTATTTCCAAGAACGGTTCCGGCTTACATGCATATGGCGATTAGAGGCTTAGAGCAACTGACAACTGCATACGAACTTTGTACCTTTTTACCTGTTCTTTTCAGACACTAAATGACCTTTTTGTTGATACACTTATGAGTTATGACATGAGTTCTATCGACTATCGTTCTTATGTAAATAATTAAGGTTAAGATGTACGAGTAATTATTCCAAGGTTTAAGGTTTTGCAATTTTTTGAAGTTACTCAGCAAACAAGAAATCTTTTAAGAGGTCACCTAGCTAAATACCTAACAATGAGATAATATAAGATATGTATACACGCTCCTTTTTTGACTTAATTTCAGTTCCAATAAAATTCGAGGGTTTAAGGTGGTGTAAATTTAAAGAGTTACTCAAGCAAACAAGAAATCTCCTGAGTGCTCATGAACTAATAACAATGAAATAATATGAAACGACATGAATACGACCTTCTTTTTTAGGAGGCGATTTTCTTCAAATCAAATTCTTTTATTTATCCTTAATCTAATTATATGTTTATGGATTTGATCATTTGAAGAAGAAATTAGGGCAGAAATATGACGGATCATTAGTTCATTACCATACTAAAATTAAACAGAAAATATAATAAATCTATTGATCTATTCCAACAATTCAATTGATGTGTTACAAACTCGATCAAATTAAAGGAATAATGAATAAAATAATTCAACAACATCGCTACACAAACAATTCAAATTAATTAATTTCTGAATTAACCAAACAAATTACAGTAAAAAAAAATTGACGATTAACCATTCTACATAGCAAGCAGCTACTAAGAAATTACTTAAGCTCTGCTTAATGAAACATTAATTAATTACAATTAATAATTCTTAACAAAAAATACGACCTCGTCCACCTTAAAACCTTAGACAACAATTGTGTAAAACGGATCAATTATCATCCCACAAGAAAGAGTAATCACGACGTGATTTAATAAGGGCCGCCAAACTTGGCTCCAAAGGTACCGTCTTCTTAGTAGTTCGGCCAAACTTGGGATTATTCACGTTGTTGTTCGAGT
>JAYMSF010001887.1:0-11154 GCA_036897335.1 Silene vulgaris
GTATTATAGCTACCTAGTTTTTATTTTCCCGGGGCTTTGCCCCTCATATGTACCAAAAAAAAATAATTTTAAACTCGCATAAGTAAATATATTTACAAAACGAAATGAGTAAATATATTTCGAAAAGTAATAAAACTATTAAGGATATAAATTAATACTCTCTCCGTTCCGATCAATTGTTATCATTTGCATTTGGACCACTAATTATAATTGAAGAGAATTTTTTAATATAATTTCCAATACATAACATAAAATACAGCCATGATGGATCTTGTTTGATTCATCTTAATGAATACATTAAGAATATCAAAGTTTTATAACTTTTAAGCTTGCGTAAGTAAATATATTTTCAAAATGAAATGAGTATCGATAAACGTGCAAAAGACAAATGATAACAATTGACTGAACTGTAGCAAAATGTCTAATTATACAAGTGAAATACTCCGTATTACTTAACTCGTTTTAAGCTAATGACCATTCCGTATTAAAAAACAATTGACCATTAACCACGGTATCACACGGCATAATGACTCACTATATCAAAACCTTCCAACGCCCTTCCAATAACTTTAAATGTTTCACACTTTTCCCTCTTTTCTCAACGCTCTTCTTTCATTTCTTCAATTAATTTCAAATCAAATTCCGATCACCAAAACCCTAATCACACAAATCGATCATCTTCACTCTCAATCAAAATGGGACAGTGCTACAGCACTAAATCATCGGCGGTCAACGACACCGTCGCCGGCGAAATCACCGGTGAACCACAGTCTCCAGCACCGGCGAGCACTTCCGGAAGACAAACACCGCCGTCTATGTCACCATGGCAGTCACCCTACCCCGCCGGAGTCAACCCCTCGCCGGCACCGACTATGGGGACGCCAGGGAGAAAGCTGTTGAAGTGGCCGTTTCCGCCGCCGTCGCCGGCGAAGCCGATCATGGCGGCGTTACGACGGAGGCGGGAGGCGAAGCGGTCTCGGGCGGGGTCAGGGGATGGGGTGGGTACGGGGGCGGGGGCGGGGGAGGGGACAGGGGGAGGTTTAACCCCGGGTCGAGACGGGGAGGAGAGGGAAAGGGAGAAGGAGAGGGAGAGGGGGTTGGACAAAAATTTTGGGTATGGGAAGAATTTAGGAGGGAAGTATGAGTTAGGGAAGGAAGTGGGTAGAGGGCATTTTGGTCATACTTGTTGGGCTACTGCTAAAAAGGGTGAATTTAAAGGTCAAAGTGTTGCTATTAAGATCATTTCTAAAGCTAAGGTGGGGGTCTTCTTTATGCATGTCTTTTGTTTTCTTGATTCCCTTTTGTTTTGTTTTGTTTTGTTTTGTTTTGTTTTGATCATGTTTGTTTTAGATGAATGTATCGATGAGATGTTAGTCAAGGTTTTTAGATGCAGGTGGCGGAGTCAGGATTTGAAGTTTTGAATACGGGGTGAACTAGTAATTTGAAAAGAAAAATCCAAAAACACTTAAAAGATGGTATATTTTGGCTCCGCCACAGAGGCACTCTGTTGGGTGTAATAGATCATGTTGAGGCATAGTTCATATGTTTTCGAACAAAAATTAGGTTTGGGTTTAATGTGTGTAGTGATCATGTCCTAGTGATCTTGTGTTCTATATTGAGCATGATTCGATTGGTATTGCTAAAGATTTGAGATTAGGGTTTATGCTTTTAGTTGGTGGTTGGTCAAGTTTGTTAAAAGATGCTATATTTAGGAAGTCTTGAAGTTTGGTTGTTTTAGAATAGTTGGTTTAATGCATGTATTGCGCTGTTTAGTTGTTGAGACTTTACTTTTCGGGATTGGAAGTTGGTATATACCTAAAAGATGGGTTTTAGGTTAAAGAAGTCTAGATACTATAATGCTATATGTCTATAGGTTGGTGGTGGTGGTTGTTTGTATGTATTGGGTTTTAACTCTTCTACAGAAGGATTTCTTGAAATTTCTATAGACTCGGCCTCTCCGTTTGCTGTGTGATAATAATAAACGAATGTTACTGTACGTACATGCATTGGGTTTTATTCATGTATCGAGCACTTTACGCTGTCCACGATTGTTGTTAATGTCATTTTTACAATGAAAGTTAGCTGTTAGATAGGGGTTATGCATACACTGACTTGTTTTGACTAATTGTTTTGTTGTGAAATGCTACTTCTTTTTTAGATTAATTCCGTGTTCTATTAATTTAGTTGCAGACTTGTAGTTGTCATGGATATTGGATGGGGTTATATAAGTACATCAACATAAAGTTTGTGTGTGTTCTATAACTGATAGTTGTTAGATACTTACCGTCTCGTATTTTCTTAATAGGCTAATAGAAAATCATGTACATTGGGCTAGTTGCGTTTGATGAGCTCATGACCAGCTTTTATGTTCTTGAGGTAAAGTTTGTAGGCTAGTGGCTGACTATGTTTGTGTAAATGAACCCATCTAGACGAATTTGTATTTCTCTTGATGTTTAGCTTTTGCAACTAGAAAACAGAGATACTGGATGGTGATGTGTTTAACTGTGAACATATCTTGTTGCTTTAGGATAGCGGACTTGTTGGCTAAGAGAAGGGCTAGATCTTCTAGTTCTTTTAAGTGCATAACATGTGGAATAATGCTTATAACTGCTGACATTGTGGCAGATGACTTCAGCAATAGCGATTGAAGATGTCCGCAGGGAGGTAAAAATACTCAAAGCATTGTCTGGACACAAGCACATGCTCAAATTTTATGAAGCACTTGAGGATTCTAACAACGTTTACTTAGTCATGGAGTAAGTTATTCGTTCTAATTTTTTTTTCTTTGTTCGAACATTGAGTCAGCTGTCATCCCGATAGACAATGTTACACATCTGTTAGCAAAAAGCTCATACATGACACAGCAGGTTGTTTTCTACTCCCGTCTCTAGTCTCTCCCAACTAAAGATTTAAGCTAAATTGACCAAACATCGTTGCAAACTTCACGTGGATAGCAAGGAGTTCTCTGCTCAATACCTTAAGTAGAATGTGAGGCCTTTCTGAAATCATGAATTTTTTTTGCAGGTTGTGTGAAGGCGGCGAATTATTGGATAGGATATTGTCAAGGTAAAGCTTATGCAAATATTATTTGCTCAAAACCATAGATTTTGTTTGCTCCTATTAGTTGATGGAAATGAAGACTATCATTGCAAACCAACTTATTAATGACTTCGAGTCAAATTCCAACCCTTCATTAGAATCACCTTGGAAGCGATTTACTGATTTATTGAAACTGAGCTGAGCTTTTAATCACTAGGCAGCAGGCGCTTCAATGTTAACTAGTGTTATTAATAGGCATGTCGAAATGGTTATTGTAGGAACGCAAGTAGTCTGTTTTATGCTCACATACTTGAGGAAGAAGTGGCGAACTGGAGAAGTAATTAGGCTGTTTGATGGTTAAACTGAAGAAAAACTTATTTATGAATAACTCGGCAGTAAAATTTTAAAAAGGTGGTTTGGAATGAGTTGAATGGTCAATAGTTATAATAATTTCTCGAATTTTTTTTTAAGACACTTCTTAGTTCCAAAATGCAAAGAGTCCAGTTTTTGTTCTACATATTTTTTTTCTGATGTCTTCTCCCTGTACAAATGCTAGATAAAACATTATTCAGTTTGTTTTTTTCCTTTGGTTCAGAGGTGGAAGATATGATGAGCAGGATGCCAAAGGAATCATAGTGCAGATATTATCTGCAGTGGCATTTTGCCATCTTCAAGGTGTTGTGCACCGGGATTTAAAACCAGAGGTATGCCATCATCGAGGATTTATATTGTGTAGTTCACTATTCTTAGTTAAGACAGGCTGGCCTGTAAACTTTATAAAGTTCTAACCATCAGATGGTCTTATCTAATGGCAGAATTTTCTGTTCGCTGCAAAGGACGACGATTCTCTCTTGAAGATGATTGATTTTGGTCTTTCTGATTTTGTGAGACCAGGTAATAGCTGCTCTTCTTGTATCATCTTTCCTCGTCTATTGGTAGAAGCAGGGGTCTTTTTAAATTAACATGAATATTCCCTTTGGGTTACCTGATAACATGCTTTAATACCTAGCTTTCCGATGGATTTGACATTGCTGACAGCCAAGAGCACATTATATTCATGTAACTATCTGGACCTAACTAGAAAAAATCATCTTGACCTAGCTGGAAATAGCTCTATCACAAAATTATGCTTTTGCATCATTGCATTTGCTACTTGGACTTGGATATGGGTGTTGGATAATGGATTAATGGTAGCAATCCAATTGTCGAGATTGGAATTTTCGCTCATTGGTAAAGGGAAATGTTCGAAATCGCAAATTCGATACTATAGCTTTATGGACCAGCATAGATTGAGATCTGATAAACATGATGTTGCAGAGGTTGAGGGTTCTGGAAATATAGATGGCTGGAAAAAGGCTTGAGGAGAGATGGTACTATGCAGTACTTAACATGTCTTTTTCTTTTCCTCTAGCTCTATTATGCCTGTGTTCTTTTCTCTTTTTACCAGCGGAAATGTTGAACTGTCAGGGTGGAAGTTGGATACTGATTCCAATTCTAATCCTTGCCATGTTGTGTTCACCATGGTCATGGCTCCAGAAGTCAAGTTTGGAGTGGCTAGATTTCTTATTATTCTCAAATCACAATTTGAGATTCATATGTACGGAGTAGTAGTTAGTAATCACTAGTCACTCCATCTACCTAGATAATTTAGATTTGCTTTTGGATCGGCTTTGCATCATTGTATGTGAAAGCGTGCAAGTGTGGTAGGGAGTCAACATCAGTTCCTCGACACAAAAAATGCCGAATAAGGGAACGCAAACTAGTGGATGAGACAAACCAAAATGGAAAATGTAAACTATATGATGTGGATATCGTGGAAGAGGGAGGGTGCTATACCAGCACTTTTCTCACATTTGTACTACCTTTTTCTTTTTCTTTGGCTTATTTCTTGTTCCTGTCAGATACTTCAGAGGTGGTGGGCATTGGCCAAAGTCGCTGCTATCGTCAATTGCTCATGCTTTGTGCTCATGTATTTGCTGCTTTAGCTATAGCCGTAAGATTCAATAAATTTCTACTCATTTGCAGATCAAAGGCTCAATGATGTTGTTGGCAGTGCTTACTATGTTGCACCTGAAGTTCTCCACAGATCATATAATGTTGAGGGGGATATGTGGAGTGTTGGTGTCATTACATACATTTTACTATGTGGAAGCAGGCCCTTTTGGGCCCGGACTGAATCAGGAATATTTCGTTCTGTTCTGAGGTCAGATCCGAATTTTGACGACACTCCATGGCCCAATATATCAACAGAGGCCAAGGATTTTGTTAAAAGACTACTAAACAAGGACCATAGAAAAAGGATGACTGCAGCGCAAGCACTAGGTGAGCTTTTTCTCTTGGTAATGTCCTCTTTCATTTGAAATTTCAATGTACTCTGCTAATTGCTTACATCAATTGCAGCTCATCCTTGGTTGAGAGAAGAAAGTAGGCCCCTTCCCCTGGATATGTTGATATACAAGTTAGCGAAAGCATATATTCGTGCTACACCTCTTAAACGCGCGGCACTGAAGGTATGAACCAATCAACTGTTTGTAACTTTAATTTGCTTGTTCTTAACCTACCCACTATAGATACCCCTACTCACTTGCATCAGTTGGCATAAAAAACAGTTCCATGTAAATAATGGATGAGATAGAAGTACTCGTTATTTTTAGTGGCTATAACATAAATTTCTGATCATGGCAGGCCCTCTCTAAAGCTATCACAGAGAACGAAGTTTACTTTCTGAGGGCTCAGTTTAGGTTGCTAAATCCTAAAGATGGCCTCATATCTCTCGAGAATTTTAAAGCTGTAAGCTTCTCCGAATTTCGTTTTATACTGGTCTCTGCGATTACTCGGAATCTATACTAACATTTTGCTCATCATCGTGTGTTGCAGTCTCTCTTGAATAATGCTACTGATGCTATGAAAGAGGCCAGAGTTTCTGACATTATTGCTATGGTGAGACCACATGACATTTATAGTGTCATACGCAACTGAATCACTTAACCAACTAAGCTAACTTTAAAGTATCACCCTTCAGTGACTTTACCATCTTTGCTGCCCTATACGTGCTTATTGTTAGCGTTTTAATGTAGATGGAACCCTTCTCTTCCAAGAAGATGGATTTCGAGGAATTTTGTGCCGCAGCAATCAGTGTTTATCAGATTGAAGCTCTCGAAGATTGGGATAAAATTGCTGCCATCGCCTATCAGCATTTTGAACAGGAAGGTAACAGGAGGATCTCTGTCGAGGAATTTTCGAGGGTAAGCCCTTAGTCACTTCTGTTTGGTGCTATAGAATCTTGCTTTCTAGCTGACTTTAGGCGAGAGTAATTATTGCGAGATAATAGAGTTTAAACTAAGAGAGATGGTGGCATGTAGTGGTAGTGGACGGTGGAAATAAGGAAGGGATGGTATTAGCTTCCCTTATAAAGGAGACTAATAACCACCCGCTTTCCCTAGGGTAAAATGCATTACCCAATCGGGAGTTATAGTCCCGTCATCCTCACTTTTCACCTTCCATTACCAACACTTTCCTCCTATATTTCCCTTTATTCTCAAAGTCTCTTATCTCTGTAACAACTACCCCCGTCCTGAGCAAACCCTACTAATCTAGGTGATTTTTCCTTGGCTAACAACTCTCATACTTGGCCATAGGAATTGAACTTGAGTCCGACAGCATACCCTTTGGTCAAGGATTGGATACGAGCTTCCGATGGAAAACTCAATTATCTTGGTTACACCAAATTCTTGCATGGTGTCACTATAAGGAGCTCAAACCTTGCGAGACGACAATAACTTTAGAGTGGTCTACTTACATCGACAATTTTTTTTTCTTTTTTAAACCACGGAGGACCTCATTTGCTTATAGATACATTAGATCATTTAACAACATTGCTTTGTGAGTTACTTGAGGGGGTCTACTCAAATTTGGACCCCCCTCGATGTTGTACATTTACATTGTATGCCTGAAAGGCTGAAAGATACGGCGTATATAGAAAGAAGCTGTCTGCCCGAGTTTGGATGTAATATTTGGCGATTTTTGTACATCCTGTAAATTTGTAAGAAAAATGCACGCTGCTTGAGATTTGTTGATAATGATCAAGCTTTTATCACCATTGAGAAATTAAGCAAATTCCATAATGTTTCCGGGGTTCTCAACAGAATTTGGATCGAATTATTCCGGATTCAGATTCAGATTTGTGAGGTTCAGTGTAGATGCAACCTGACTTAGATATACAGTGTTTAGATATATCAGATCCCAAATATAGAGGACATATCCCTAAATCATTTCATAAATAATCATGAGAAACCGAAGATTTGCAAATTTGACATGATATTAATGCAATGTCAGTTAATCTTACCAATAATGACTCGACCAACATATCCGAAAAACACTCGAAACGCGACATAATCCGACCTAACCTGATAATATGACAGACTTGAAATCACCCCGATTGACCTGTTTGTCAGGTTTAGCTACCACTAGTTCACTATAATTGGTGAAAGAAAAATTCTTAGGTGCACCTGGAGGACCATAAATTGTGTCATTCTTGACCAATAAGAAACCTCATCCACGATATAAAGACAAATATAAGAAAAATATTAAAAATAAAAGCTTCTATTAGCGAACATGTTTATGGTCCTCCGGTAGAACCTTAGAATTTCGTGCCAAATAGACAAATAGTTAGGCTTAATCCTTGTATTCATATACTCCCTCCATTCGACTCCACTTTGCACTTATACCATTTCGGTCCATTCAACTCCACTTTGCACCTTTCCTTTTTTGGCAACAAAAATGACACTTTTATCCTTGTTCACTTTTCATATTTACAAGTTGTGCCATCATTACCCCACCTTAATACACCATCAAAACCCACCCTAAACTACTTGATTAATCCAATTTTCTTAACTAACCCAACCCAAATACTAATCTTTCCCTCCAAAAAATCCAGGCCCACTTAGACATACCCCACCCACATCTATAAACCGTTCAAATTTGCTTTGATTTGCTCCACACCCAACCCAATTCAATGGAGCTTCATCTCCTCACCAACCCAATTCAATGGAGCATCTCCTCACCCAACCCAATTTGCTCCCACAAAACCCTACCCAACTCCCTCAAACCCTCATTTCCTCACAGCCGAAATTATCTGCCTCCCTCTCTCTCTGTATCTCACTTTCTCTCTCTAAACCTTCCTTCAAATTCACAGAAAACCCTAATTTTTCAACCCTCCTCTTACGATCTAGAAGCCGCCTTCATAATCAAATCATCCCTGATTCAATTATTTCAAAATCAGATCATTTTAACTTTGTATAAAATGAGTGGATACCATGCATCACATTCAAAATGCGATTTTTCGTGTTCTCAATGTTTAATTGAGAGGTATAAAGATGGTTATGGGGAAGATGAAGATGAAGATGAACAAGATGAATCAGCGCCTGATTCTCCTCCTCCAAACATTTTTGTTCCTGACACCCTAGATCCGTGGGATTTAGGAACTCAGGTTGATGAGTCTGAGTTTGATGATGGCTGTTCAAAAGTTGCTGGTTGTTCAAAAGTTGATGATGGTTCAAAAGTTGATGATGGTACAAAAGATGATGATGGTATTAGATCTGGTGTTAGCCATGTTGAAGAACCTGAGTCTCAACCTCAATCACAAAGTTCGATTAATTTTTGGAAATTGGTCGCTAGAACCCTTGCAAAAGAAAAGGAGAAGACTGAGATTGAGGTTGCTCGTAGATTGGCTTTGAATGTGCCGGAAGAAGTTGGACTAGAACCTGAGACACCAAGTTTAATCAGAAGGAGAGCATTTGAGGAGAGGGTTCTTGCAAAACACCTTAAATCGTCTAAATAGGGAGGTCCATTTCTTATTCTCACACTTTATTTATTTCTTTGAGGGAATTTTGTGTTGTGAATTGAATTTGTGTTATTTGGGTTGGGAATTGAATTTTGTGTTGGGAATTTGTTGCTGGGAATTTTGTGTTGTGAATTGTATTCTCACACCATGTCTTCTGTTGTTATTTGAATTTTGGTTTCCATTGTGCTTCAGTTCTGAAATTTGGGTTGTGGGTTAATTTATGTTAAAATTTGGCTTCAGTTCTGAATTAAGGTTAAAATTGCATACTGTACTGTATTTTCTGTATAGAATTCAATTTGGGTTAAAATGAATACTGCAAAGTGGAGTTGAATGGAGGGAGTATTGATAATGAATTTGGGTTCTGTTGTGAATTGAATATGGGTAAAATTTTGGGTGAAGGCTCTGAATTTGGGTTAAAAATTGGCTTCAGTTCTGAATTTGCTGTTGTGAATTGGTTTTGGGTTAATGTTGTCATCAAAGTATAGCTGTTCTGAATTGTTGTTGAGTCAAAGTAGTCATCACAGAATTTGCTCAATGATGAATCAACCTAAATGGTTTGAGAGCAATAACTGAACTTTGAATTCAACTCATTTTAGGTACTTGGCCATTTAATTGATGTAATTTTGCCACCACATGGTCTACCAATGTTTAGGTGTGTGTACTTATCCATCTTTGTTGCAGTAATCATGTAAACCAGTTTGTTTGACAACTCCATGAGGACTTTAGCTTCAATAGTTTGAGAGTTGTGTTGGTTGTTGCCTTGATCATTATTGTTGCTAAATGGATATAGTGTGGTCTACCTTCATTGTGTGTGTGTGTAGGAGGCATTACTACTAAAATGAACTCTTTAAGCCACCACATGACTAACAATTGAATGGGTGTGTGTGTTAACCTCTAAACAATTGCAGTAATGAGTTAGTGTAGTAATATACAATTGCCTGAATCATTACTGTTTTTTCATAGAGTTAGTATCTACCTTGTTTTTGTTTGTGTGTAGGAAGGCTTAAGAGTTGCAACAACTCAATGATGAGGCCACATTGGTCTGAGAGTTGATGTACATTACTGAACTTTCTGTCAACAAAGAACTGAAATTCTGAAATGAAGTTCATACATTAATCTGAAATTTTTACATTAAACTGAAATGAGCTCCATACATTGTTTGCATTACATTGTTCATAATTTGATTAGAAGTTAAACATTTCTAAACAATAGAAATGTTTATTCTCTAAACAAATCTCAAAATGAGCTTCATACATTAAACATTACATAGACTTTCTAAAGTACAATAGGTTGAACATTGTAACCTAATTCACCCATCAAGTACTCTAAACCTTCTGTTTGGCCTATTCCTTGTAAATACCCAATGCATTCCCTTACTAGCTCTTCATTTACCTCCAAGTTTCTTGGTAATATACCAAGAGCATCAAGATGATCTTTTGACATATGGGGGATTGCAAAGTTGTTATGACCAGTAGCTTTCATAATCTCAACCATAACACATTGTAGTGTTAGGAACACTTTGTTGAGTTTGTATGCATCATAATCAACAAACACTTGCATAACATCATTGACTAGTTCATCAACTGAATTTGCTTGTTTTTCTGATTGTAAGGACTGTAATGCCCTAAAATAACCAAGGTCATTCACATTTAAATCTGGTGAATTTGGAGGTTGAAAGACTAGCTCAATGTTAAACCCATCTGAGTTTGCAACAGCTGCAAATTCTGGATCATTGTTCTTGATATGAGGCCTTGCATTATCTTGTTGTATGAATATATGCTTACTTGCTCCTTCAGGCCATTTACTTTTGATTGCTGGAATTACTTGTTCAATAATGCATTGCCTTGTAACCTGTTTTGTGATTGAGTCAATTGGCTTTGTCTCCAATGTTCCCCTTGGTCTATTTCTACTTGACCTTTCTGCTGGTTGTTGTTTAGTGAAAGGGAACATGCCAATTTTCCCATCAAAGAGCAACTCCCCATCTTCTGAATATATTGGCCTGCTTACTGCACACATAAACATTACTTTTGTGAGATATCTCTTTGATTGACAACTTCTATGTGGCAATTCTTCTCCTTCAACCACATAAAATCTGTGCCCATCATAAGTAATGTAAAACCACTTCTCATCCATGTGTATTATGTTGCTCATTTCTGCAAATTTGATCTTTGTGACTGGCATTGCATTTAAATCTAAAAATTCTTGCACAACTTGTTCAACTAGTAAGCACTTCAAAGCATGCTTCAATCTATGGACCTTATTTGCATCAGTGA